>CM077456.1:5076087-5171087 GCA_039654765.1 Mylopharyngodon piceus | reverse complement strand
TATTAGGGATTGTGTCTGTATTTGTGTTTCCAGTGTGCGCTCTGGAGTTGCTGACCCTCGCTGAAGACCCCGGCCCTCGACAGCTCTCACCAGAGGAGCAGCGGCGACTGGAGGAGCAGGAGGAGAACACCTTGCGCGAGCTCCGCCTCTTTCTCAGGGACGTCACAAAGCGGCTCGCCACTGACAAGCGCTTCCAGATCTTCAGCAAGCCCGTGGACATTGAAGAGGTGGGCTGTTACTGCACGTCAGCAGCTGTATGATTAATGCCTGTAGGCTCTGTACTCTATTCGTTCAATATTACCATCTAATTAGCAGCACCTATGGTTTATGAGCAACCCCCTGACCAAACAAATCAAATGATTGTCATTATACGACAGCGGGCAGGATCGTTACCTGAATCAGTAAATTTGAGAAGGCAATTAAAAAGTTCATCAATATAAGAAGCAAACAAGGAGTAAGGTGTGTCTATGAATACAGAGTGCGACACATTTTCAACCTGATCTCCTTAAGTTTGTTATAGTGTGAAGCTCAAAAAGCCTGTCAAGAACATGTCTGGGTCATATGTATCTCCAGTTCAAATGTGTTTGTGTAATTTGTCTCTGTTTTAGGTGTCAGACTACCTCGAGGTTATCACACAGCCTATGGACCTGTCCACCATCATGATGAAGATCGACACTCACAAGTACACAGTTGCCAGGGATTTTCTAGTGGACATTGACCTCATTTGCAGCAACGCGTTAGAGTACAATCCAGACAAAGACCCAGGAGGTAAATATATAATATAGAGCAACTGGATAAATATTAGAACATCAAGTCTTATAGTGCATTCACACTTCCAGCAATATGCAGCAACAGTACAACAGGAAGTCATTCATTTTTAAGGAAAGTTGGTGCAGAGTTGATCCGAATATTTTGGTTATGTCATGTTATCTTACCTTGTATCCTAAAGTAACTTTTTTGAGAATTTTTCTAGTCGAGTACTTGAATAAATAAACAAAAAGTAGTAAATAACTTGAAAATTAAAATAATGGCAAGTATAAAAATATGATGCATGCATAAAATTTATAATGTATTATATATGCGTAGAGGAAAATCAATTTTTGACATTCAAGTGGTGTTTTTACTAGTTGACTAGTTGGTACAGAACTAGTCGATTAGCAGATCCCTAGTACTTAATACGGGTTATGCGGAGCAAACTTCCGTATTCTGTAAAACAGTTTGCATCACTTCCGTTTCAGGTCTTTTGTATGTGCTTTGTTAAATATAGAGCTGTTTTACTCAAGATACATTCAGAGAAGCTACCAAAGATGAGCCTAACCGATGTCCATCGCATATGTTTTTTTTATTTTTCTTCTCACTAACATTCGGATATTAAATAAAATGAACCAAAAATAAAAAATAAAAAACTAGCTGAATGTTGCCATCAGTTCATACTGCTGTTAAAACATTCTCTTACAAGCAGTAAGACCTGTTTTCCTGTTGTTCATGTAGCGTTAGGCATAAAGCCCATTTAAAGCTCCGAAAACAGTGATACCAACCAAAAAAAAAAAAAAAAAAAAAGCAGCAGCGACTGCCGTACTTGAAGCGTAGAGGACATTAAATCAATGATTAATCAGACAGACTTGGTGCTTCACTGAAAGATATGAGAATTTGAGGACAATAAATGCAGCTAGATATTAACCCATTGACCTTTCTTCATTCAAAAGGCACAGGAAATCATTGTCGCTGATCTCTCCACAGAGGAAAAATGGCTCTATAATGAGCAGTCTCCATAAAACCCATTCATTGCTTTAATGGACTTCTTGCTATTCTCTGGCCATACGGTCGGTCAGTTGGGACACTTTGCAGTGTAGAAAATCATGTCAGATATTTATTGGTGTTTATGGACGTGTCATATATGTACAGAGTACTGTGAATATAAACTAAACCAGAATGAAATGAGCCATGGAAACAGTGCCTGAAATACTAATTTAAATGTATGTAAGTTGACGTTCTTTTCTACCAAAGCATTGGGTGAATGTGCAATATTTATTTGGCCTATTTTGCCTGTGCAAACTGTCATTTGAGTACCACATCATTGTTTTGTTTTTGAGCAAAGTGAGGTAAGACGGCTGTATATTATGCTTTGATTTCTGTTCATGTTGTTGCAAGTCTGCTAGCTGGCTACTTCTGCACAACACTTAAGATTTTTTTTGTCAGGACTTAACTCCCAAATGTCTGGATTAATTGGTCAGCCATTGAAGGTTGTTGGCTAAATGCAGCCGGTGCCTATGAATAAATCATAGTAGCCCATTTGCTGGGAGAACGTGGGTCATTTGTTTAAATGCAGCGTCCACAGAGGAGCCACTGAAGGAATGAGACAAAACGCAATTAGCTACTTTAATAAGGAAACAGAAAGAGGCTTCTAGTCCATTTAGAGCAGGGGAATATGGGATTTAGGAGCTGTCAAAATTCCATTTGTTAAGCATTACTCTCACAAGTGAAGCATGAACATTTCACTTAAAATCTAAGGTGTCCTGCCCTTCGCTATATAGGTAATATTTTTGTTCGTTCGCTGTTGTGCTTTTTTTTGTTGTTGTTGTGAGCATCAATTCTGTCCTTGAAATGATCCAAAGATCCAAATAGAGTACGGAAACCTACTTTTATTCAAGAGAGAGTCTCGCAGTGGTTGTTTGAAAGTCAGATTCCTAGAAAATGTGCGCTTTGAAATCGTACCCCAGCTGAAGTTTCAAAATCACATCTTAGTATGCAAGTTTTAAGGTTCTTCTAATTCAAATGATTTAATTCAGAGCTGCCTAATCCTGCCCCTGGACATCAGCCTCCCTGCTGAGTTTCCTTCCAGCCCTGTTCTAAACCAACTGCTTAAACTTTCAAGACTGCATCCCAGTTCACATAGATTATACTGAAAGTATGTACTTAGCTGGGAATGGTGAAGTATATATTTTTGAGAATGGAGTAAAATATTGTATATATATATATATATATATATATATATATATATATTTCACACACACATAAACACGCTGTGTTTTTAAAATGGTGTGTTAAGTTAAAAATAGTTGCACATCTTTAATTAACCAATTTTACATGTAAGATTACTAGGTGCCACTCGCTGAATTAAACATGCAGTGCGTTGAGGTCATGTGACAACAGTGTAACCTAGTAGTGTTTACAATGTTTTTCTTTATTCTGTTGTATTTAACATACTATTTTCTTGGTTTTATTTTTTTTTTTATATATACTTGATAAAATGCAGTACTCGGTCAGTAAATTTGTATTCTCAAAGTCAAAGGGCCCTATTTTAATGATCTAAGTACATGGTCTAAAGCGCACAGCGCAAGTGCACTTAGGGCGTGTCTGAATCCACTTTTGCTAGTTTAAGGACAGGAAAAATGGTCGGCGCGCCCAGCGCATGATCTAAAAGGATTGTCCCTATTCTCTTAATGAGTAATGGGTGTGTTTTGGGCATAATGTGCAATAAACCAATCAGTCTCATCTCCCATTCCCTTTAAAAGCCAGTTGTGCTCGTGCCATAGCAGATTCGCTATTTACATGGTGGAATTTGCAAGCGGAAAAACTGAACGCTTCTCTAGTGAGGAAACGGATCTGCTCGTGCTCTTTAACCTTGTGCACGAGCAGATCCGTTTCCTCACTAGAGAAGTGTTCAGTTCAGTTCATCTACGAGAAAAGCCGAATTTCACCAAAGCATTTTTATCTTTATGCACACAATAATAATCTTTTACATTGTAATCCTTTTATTTTTAATATTTGGCATGTTTGTGTGCTGCTGCGCGTCCCTGTGTGTGTAATAAGCAGAGTGTACGCGCGTTGTGCACCTGCATATAGGCGCATAATACTAACGCGCTCTTTAAATAACAAAAACAATAGAGGGGTCTGAAAGTGCAAAAAATAAAAAAGTGCACTGTTTTTTAAACTGTTTTTGTTTAAAAAATAAAATCTTCGATGAGGTAAAAAAACAAACAAACAGGTAAAATAAATAAAGCACATAAAAGTAATTCTAAAAGTGTAATCTTTCAGTCATCTAAAAAAAAAAAGTGCTGAAAATTAGACTTAGTCTTTCATGTTAATTTTAATCTTCATATTACAAAAATAATTTTATTTATAAAAAGCATCAGCAGCAACACTAATGTTAACAATAAGCAAAATAAATGTACAGTGTCTAATGTTTTCAAATGGAGAAAATAAATTAAAGACAGGAGTCATATCAACTTTGCAGAAATGTAATACTTCATTTTAAACTACAGTTTTAGTAGATTTATAAGCTGTTTAATAGGCTAAAGTAAAGATTGAAGAATAATTCGCTGGATAATGTTAAATAACAATAATATTCTCTGGAATATTGGAATATAACAAACAAAACATTGTATTTTATTGCATTTCTCAACTGGTATGTTATATCAGAATTATTAATAATGTTTTTGTCGTTCTAGATTATGAAATATCTGCTGACAAAGCGCTGTTTATCTATGCATTTACACAGAACTATACTTAAATTGCAGTCGCTCGCAGAGATAATAAATAATTGATTTCCATATAGTTGCATTTACTTGGATGTTTATTAGCGAATTAATGGTTATATAGTAAATGTTTATTTAATTACGGTGTTTTAAAAGAAGTGAATCTTGTTAAAAGTTACATGCAGTGGCCGGGCATCAACCCGCTGAGTGAACAGCAAAATGCAGACGACTTCGAGACTGATGATGAGCATAGGCAACAGAGAGAGAATTAAATTCAGCGCTTTTATTTCCAACATGTGCTCATTCATGGCTGTATTATTTAATTCATGCAAAGTTACATCTTGACGGATTATCTTACGTGACTCTGTGAGCTTGTCTCTATTTCTTAGAGATAAGCTGCATAAACTAGCTACATTTCATGCATTTATGTAACACGTCTAATTTGTGCATTAATGGCTATTTTAAATAAAGTTTACTAATTACAGCAAAGCAGGTAAGTTTAGTTTAGTTTAGTTTATTTAATTTATTTAACAGGGACCATGCACAACACAAATGTTGTGCCAGAGTTAGCTAAACAGCTAATTTGCATCTGTAGTCCCTGGGCAGGATGTTGTTACATAGAATTACAGCACTCCATTACAATCCAGAAGTTCAATCACAATATCACAATGTCACAAATTACAATATCAAATCAGATTTAAAAAAAATAAATAAATAAATAAAATAATAATAATAATTAATGATCACATGATTAATTTTTCTTAAGCCATATTTTAAGTGCAGTTTTAAAAGTACTAAATGTTGTACATTCTCTAACATGAACAGGTACTGAATTCCATCTTTCTGCTGCTCTAAATGAGAAAGCTGACTGTCCAAAGGCAGTTACAAGTATACTTTACCTGTGCACGCCGTTGTCTCGTCTCCCCTCAGATGCGCTGTAATGGCGATCCTGCGCGCAATTCTCAAAACACCCACAAGATGGCGGCGTTTATCGGTAAATCCGATATTACAAAACCGATATCCGATTATGGTAAAATGCTTAAATATCGGGGGAAATATCGGTAAATCGATATATCGGTCGATCTTTAGTTAAAAACGATACACTGTTCCTTGTTTCAATTCTATTCCAAACATAACGTAAATTTTGTAGGAAGGGAGATCTCAAGGAGATGGATTGAGCATCGCTGATTTAAGGTCCATTTGTTTATTTGTCAATTTTGGCACCAGCAGTCAGATCTTTTGACAGTTCTTTGAAAGTCAAAATAAGTGTGTTTAAACTCTCTTCCTCTCAGCCTGCCTTTATATCCTTGACTGGAGTGAAGAGTGCTCTCTCACTCGCTCTAGATGGCTTAATTAGGCCCATCTTCCAATTAAGAGGCAAACTTTGCCAGATCCTGACCTCCAGCCTGTCCTGGAGTAATGAGGACTACCCAGTAGCGTGCTCTCTTTTCTCACACACACACTTTTCCTCCCTACATGTTTAAAAGCTGCTTGATTTAACGATAGAGTGAGGAAAGAGGATAGAATGCAAATGGTTGCTCTGAGAACTTTGAGAAAACACAGTAATCCCCGTTCTCACACCAGTGTGTTTTTGTAAACAGAGATGCTTTGATTGACTGCCCGTGGAGCGCTCCTGCCTCAGAAGTATTTTTTTCAAATAAAAAAAACTGATGCTTTAAGATTCTCGGCCGTATCTCAGTCGATTACAGAGAGCAATTGCCTGATTACAGCACCAAATTTTATTTTTGTTTTGATGTGCCTCTGAGGTTCTTTTCTTGTTCTTGTTGGTTCCAAAAGCTTTGTTTATTCTTTTTTATTTTTGTTAAATCTGTCTGGGAAAAATAAAAATGAAGAACACTGAAATGGTTGTGATATTTGTAATTAAAACTATTTTATTTCAGTCAGATGGTCAAAATAAAGTGAGTGGAGTAGCTTTGCAGCATGTCAAATATAGAAACAGTGCATCAACTGAAAACGTTTTGCTGCAACAGTTTAGACCGCTTGGTTGATTCAGAATGGAAGAAATCTAGTTTTGTTCCAAAACCTCTCCTTATTCCCTGTGTGGTGCACTATGTGGCATTCACTTTGTAGGGAACAGTGAATGAGTCATTTGAAACATGGCAACAGTATCAATATAGACCTTTATCAGGTTAGATGCCAAAGTGAATTTAATGCAGATGAAAACGAGACTTTGAGGGACAGATGTACAATAGCACGTACTGTAGTTTAGATTTCAAACCTTTCAAACTTTATTTTTGGAAAGATATTTCGTCGGCTGAACAATCGGTATGTTGCTAAACAATCCATTGAATGCACTGTACTTCTTTCCCTCACAGCCTCGTTTTCATTCCTGTTAAAAATTAAATATGGTGCCACCCTGATTAAAATCTATACTTACTATATGTAACCAAATTTCTTGATGGATGCAATAATGTAGGTTAGTTCGTTGACACCACCTATAGCTGCACGTTTCGACTTGTATTTCAGGCCTGTAATAAGCAATGTAGAAAATGTATTTATTTATTTACATGGTAACGTTAATGTCACCCTCTTACCTTATGTTCGTTAATGTCTACGCTCCTATTGGCAGTTGCTGCAGTTTGCATTTGCAAAAAGTTAAACGTTTCCCATTGTGACATTGGCAATGTATGCGGCTATTCATGTTGTCAGACATCATCAACTCTTTTTGAAAATAACTTCATGCTACAGCAAATGTATGGCATATTTTTTGCTTTGTGTGAAAACCCCTTCAGATGTGTATGACTTTAATAATCTAACAGGATAAACTATAATTTTTACTTAATAGTTTGCCCATATCCAGAAAAAATTATTTCCCTTGACAATGCAATCACAATCATTAATTTCTATGAATGGAATTTACATTAAAAACAACTGTTATTAATATTTGGAATACATTATACAGCTTATTTACCTGGCGTCTACACCTTGTTGATTATAATGGGTGTGCTTGAGTTGTGTTGTAATTGTCATTTTTCACAATTAGCTAATTGCGGTTGCTGTATTTGTAGTCTTGATTATTTATTCAATTAATTGTGCAGCTTTAATACCCAGAAACCTTGCTGTCAATCTTCAGCAACATTGCTCTTTCTTCATTCACCCGAATGAATTTTTCATTGCCTGTGGCCTTACCATCTTCCATTGTGCTTGCTCACAGATAAAATCATCCGCCACAGGGCCTGCAGTCTGAAGGATACTGCACACGCCATGATCGCCTCTGAACTGGACCCTGAGTTCGACCGCATGTGCGAGGAGATCAAGGAGTCCCGCAGGAAGAGAGGTGATGCAACACTTCAGGCTGTCCTTACCCAGGGTTTCTTTGAGCTAGACTGAATCTTAGTTCACACATTGTGCGCTGTATCAGAAAACTGTCACAAACCAATCCTCTTGCCCAAAACACATGCACACATTAACTTACTTAGTTACTTACTGTTTTTAAAGCTCCCAGTTTAGTTTGATTATAATGGAAGAAATCCTTTTGTTCTGAAATCTATTCTTATTCTCCATGTAGTGCTGTATTTAGCATTCACTTGATTGGGAACAGTTTTAAACACCAGTCAACCGTCAGAATCCGAATTCTTATGTAACCAAAGTTTTGGATGAATACAACAATGTAGACTAGTTCATTGTCATCACCTATAGCTGCACGTTTACACGTGTATTTTAGGTCTGTAATTAGCCATGTAGCAAATGTTTGCTTCATTTATTTATTTGTGTATACACATATATACAGTACTATGCAAAAGTCTTAGGCCACCACCAGCTTTATTGTTTTAGCAATGTTTTAATGACCAACCATATTTATTTTTTGGTCTTTATTACGATACAAACAGATAATACAGGAAATATGTACACAATAAAAAAAAAAATCAGAACAAAATGGCTTCTTTAAGAAAAATCAGTATTTAGTGTGACCTCCTGGAGTTCTTCCAGTTTCTCAAAGATGAAAATCTGAGATCTCATCAGATTTTGAAAGTTTTCTCGGCCTTCCAGTCCTTTTCCATTCCATTTAGGTTTAAGAGAGCCAGGTTCCTGCTATTGCTCAAGTGTAAGGGGAGGTCACTAAATACTTGCCACTTTAGTCTATAGAAGTCGTTTTTTTTTGTTTTGTTTTTTTTTTTTCAGTTTTTTAATACTGCATACAAATTTCCTGTATTTTCTGGTTATATTCTAATAAAGAGATAATAATTATAATTATAATTATATATATATTATTATACCATTGCTAAAACAACATCTAATGGTGGCCTAAGACTTTTGCACAGTACTGTATATGTACTATAAATGTGACCCTGGACCACAAAACCAATCATAAGGGTCAATTTTAAATTGAGAATAAATATATTGAATAAATAAGCTTTCCATTGATGTATGGTTTGTTAGGATAGGACAATATTTGGCCGAGATACAACTATTTGAATATCTGGAATCTGAGGGTGCAAAAAAATCTAAATATTGAGAAAATCGGCTTTAAAGTTGTCCAGATTAAGTCCTTAGCGATGCATATTACTTACAAAAATAAAGTTTTGATATATTTACGGTAGGAAATTGACAAGATATCTTCATGGAACATGATCTTTACTTAATATCTTAATGATTTTTGGTATAAAAGAAAAATCTATAATTTTGACCCATACAGTGTATTGTTGGCTATTGCTACAAATATACCCGTGTGACTTATGACTAGTTTTGTGGTCCAGGGTCACAAATGTGTATGTAGATATAGTATAATAGTAAATACATGTATTGTTTGTTTATAAGTATGTATATACTGTAAATAATATTTATTATTTATTTCTACATGGCTTATGTATGCAAATAAATAAAAAAATTAATAAATGTATATGAATAATTAATTTACAAGTCCTTAAGAGACCTACAATTACAGGGTATCATTTAGAATAATATGCAAATTTGGTTTCAGCCCTAGAATTTAGCATGCACGCCAGCACCTTGTTTAACACCCATCAGCACTAACATTTGTATTAGGGGTTTAATCCTTAAAGGCACATAATGTTGCACTATTCATTTTAAAGAAAAAAGGCAACATTTTCCAGGAAAAAAAGATTTCTGTAGTTCACATTAAAGGCTGCTGCGAGAGTCTTGGCGACGAGCTCCCCGACCACCCTTTAATCACCAGGGGACTTTCTCTCAGAATGATTTAGCTTCAGATTCCTGTAATTCGTTCATTTTGTGTCTGCTGTAACGAAAATCTCGCACGGCCCCCCTCTGGGCCACACCTCGGTTCCTTTTCATTTTACGCCGGTTCAGTGTTGAACGAATACGGTGGGGTAAAAAATGACCTGCTCTAGAGAAGTGCTGTTGAATATTTTATATGGTGCAGTGGAGAACTTATGGGTATCGGTATTGTGGTGCTTAAGTTTGAAGTTGGGCCGCATCTGAATTAAAAACCACCATGAAATGGCTTGACGAGGGCAGTTTTCTTTCCTGTGTGTTGATTGGGATCAGGCTTGTCTTTTTTTATATATATAAGGGTAGTAACCTTTAATTTACTTCAAAGCTAAAATGATGTACTACTTTTGTTAATCAGAGGTAGCTGGTATTAGAAGGGAGGCGGGGCATTATCAATCTAGTGTGCATTTGATTGGATAAAATGAGTGAGTGTAGGATGAGTCATCAATAGTTTTTATTTCCTTTTCCCAGAGACTGTAAAATTATTTGCTGAAGTGAATTTTTTCATGTTTTAGGAGTACTAGCATATAGATTACCCTTAAAGCTGACAGACATAGTCTAAAAGTCACAAAACTTGATTTAATGAGGTCTCAACAGTGTGATAAAGCCCACTGCTAAGTCTTTATGATATTCTAGTCTCTAGAATCCCAACTTGAAGCCCCTTTTCAATGCACGTCTATGGGATTTTTTTTCATTTTAGCATTTGGCAGGCGAAAATTTGATTCCTTAGAACATGATAATGATCCCCTTGCGAGCGACCATCTTTCTAAAATCTCCTCTGAAGGCAGCCATATATTTTTATGCATACAGAACCCATTTATACTGTCAGGGGAAAAAAGTGTGATGCTTGAAATATTTTCCAAAATGCTCAATTAAACAATTGGCTTTTATATTGTTTTGTGCTGTAAGCCAAAATAAATTAAATATATTTATTAGAAAATAATTAAGAGCATATTTTTCACAAGTAGAGTACTGTTAGAAAAATAAACCCGATATGCTTGGCGCATTTCACAATAAATATAATTGCCTTGCAATGTCACTGGAAAATTACAACACAGCACAAACTATTCTTCACAGTATGTACGTTGCAAGGAAGAAGAAAACATGCAGATTAGTTTTTACATCTTTCTTAGCAAGCATATTGTCAGATGGGTTCAGTTGGGGTCTCTGTAGTAACTTGTGTATTTTGGCTCTCCCAGCCTCTCAGACCACACCGCAGCCGCCCATCGCTCCAAGCGCCGTGGCAACCAGGAGGCCCGTGGGAGAGGAGGCGGGATTAAGCAGTTCTCAGTGTGATGGAGTGGACAAGCACTGCAGCAGTGAGTACATGCAGAACACAACAGCCAACAATAGAGATTGTCAAGGTCTCTGCTCTCTGTGTGGCAGCTCTTAGGCTAGACTATTTCCAGGTGATCGAACAAGCTGTACTTTGACTCGGTGTGCTGAAACGAGCCTTACGTGGTCCGACACTTCTGCTAACAGCTCTGCCTGTGAAAGGAGTTTTCACAAGGGACAGTGTGATTGTCGACGGGTACTCTGCCGTTAAACTGCTGGCTGTCTTTCACCTCAATCAGAAGGTGAATGAGGGGTCACTGTGCCCCTGGTAGAAGTCTGTAGGTGCCTGAAGCCCCCATGTCACTTAAAACATTTGTTATAATAGATTGTTAGTAAGTAGAGCTGGATAGTATGACGTGATATACTATGCAACTGAAGAAATGTCAGCTGATTGAGATTGTGCCATACCATTTAAATAATACTTTACTTTTTTTTTTTTTTATAGAACTTGATGGATGAAAAACAAAAGATAACAGTATTTTTATATATGTAAAAATAATTTTAATATATATAATTTTATTTTTTCTTCACATGAATCAAAATTGAGGAGGAGGAGGTGTACCACCCTCTATTTTTTCTTATTCAATATTCTGTTTTACTCGGAAATATGGCACAATACTTTAAAATACTAATACTAATTTGCTAAAATACTTAAATATTTGCTAAAATATTAATGTAAAAAATGGAAAAAAAAAATTGACGTAGTAATCAATACAGTATTGTGAGGGGAAATGTATTTATTTATTTTCAAACTTTATGGATGCAAACTGTTTTTGCATTTTTTGCAAAGATTATTTTAATATATGTAAAATAGTTTGAATATTTATTTTTTTCAATTTTTCCCCCTTAAAATATCAATATGAAGTATTTTACTAAAAACTGATTCTTGACTAAGATTACCAATACAGTATTGTGAGGGGAATTTAATTAATTAATTATTAAATTTATTATTTATATATGGAACTCAGTTGACATAAACCATAAGATAATTTTAATATATGTAAATATTTATTTCCAGCATTATTTCCAATATTTATGAATTTCCAGCAAAAATAACTATATAATAAAATATTTTTACTGCTCCATAAAATTCATTTTACCATGATTTCATACCATATTGAATGGTTTGAGATTCCTCAGTTGTTTTCTCATTGTTTATCAAACTCCTAATGAATTTGCTTACAGATAGGACTCATTTTTGTGAGTGCCATGTTTGCAAAAACATTTGCATACCTGAATGAAAGAGAAACTCTCTCCAGTTGTTTTTATGCTTCAATGTCAAATAGAGTAGATACTTTATTGCCTTAATGCATCTTGTTTGTTTCCACTATGGCTTTTATAAGTTCATTTAAGTTCATTTAAGTTTGGCATCTGGCTGGAAGGCTGTTCTGGAAACACAGCACACAAGCTTATTGTTCAGCAAGTTTTTTTTTTGCTGTCTAATCAATGTTTAGCTATAACTTTCTCAAGTAATCGATTTAGAGTTACTAAAAAAAAAAAAACAAAAAAAAAAAAACATTTGACTTTGATGTCGGTCAGTAAACAATCTCTCATAACACCCTACACGTTTCCCATGGTCGTTGAAAACCTTCTAAAGTTTGATTTCCAGGGTGGAACGGTCTTAAAAGGTCATTGAAAAGTAATTGGAATTTCTGTAGTGTATATATTTATTTTCTACTTCTCAGTTAGAAACTATTTCTTAGACTAGAAACTACACTTTGTGAGTGCAGTTTATAAAATGTTTGAAAAAGTCCTGAAAATAATAGAAATTCATAGTGTTTTCAGACAACGTACAAACACATCCAATCAGTGTTGTCCTGTAGTCCCTCTGCTATTGATATGCACGAGAGTGAATCAGCCAGGATTTACGCAGGTGTTGCGACCGTAACGCTGCAGCATCTCCCAGAACAGAACATTTCCCAGCATCAGAGCAATGCCCTCTGGTTGCACTCCCTCACCGCCTCGGTAGCACCAGCCAGGTCGTTCCTCTTCTGTTGCTGCTTGGCAGATGGAGAGGGATGCTGGGAATGCTCAGGAGCCATGAGGGTCAGAAAGTACTATCGGCACCCACTCTGGGGCGAGGCGCGCTGGTGGATCTGTGCAGCAGCTGGGAGCGTGTTTTATCACATTCATCTCACATCTCAGCTTCAGAAAGGCTTTTAGTTGTGCCTCAAAAGAGGTTGTTGTGGAGTAGTGGCTTGTTTAAACCTATCATGCGGCCATGTTGCCAGATTGAGCTGTAATGGCGTGAATTGCTGAGAGCCGGCATTACCACCCCTGGCGCGATAAGCAAGTTCGTTCTTGCAGCTTTGCCAGCCTGGACTCATTAGATTGCAGGGAAGTCATCGGATGGCAGTCGTGGGATGCTTCCACATGCACTTTGGGAGCTTAATTAGCAGCTATCTCAAATATAGTGGATCTGATAGAGAATTTTGACTAGTGTAAACTTGCTACAGAAAGGATCAGTCATGGGTTGTTTATTTTTAGATTGTGTTTTTTGGGTGTTAATCATTTATTCAGGAATCAACCCAGACTTGATATTGTATTATAGATATCTGGATCATGATGCGAATCATGATATTGTGGTTGGTTCTTTAATATATAGTGTCAGATCTGTGATTATATTACAACCTTTTACTCGTTTCGTCTGCATGGTTATATTTTTAGCTTGTTTTGAGTTTGGATTTAATTTATTAGAAATGATTGAGTGTGCATTGTCAAGTGAGCACCATTCAAAAGTTTGTGGTCAGTAAGATACTTTTTGAAAGAAATTAATACTTATATTCAGCAAGGATGCATTAAATTATTCAAAAGTGCAAGTAAAGACATCTTTAATGTTAAAAAAGATTTCCATTTCAAACAAATGCTTTTCTTTTGAACTTTGCATTTATCAAAGAATCTTGAGAAAGAAAATGTAACAGTTTTCAACATTGATAATAATAAGAAATATTACTTGAGCAGCAAATCAGCATATTAGAATGATTTCTGAAGGATCATGTGACACTGAAGACTGGAGTAATGATGCTGAAAATTCATTCTGTGATTTGCATCACAGGAATAGATTACATTTTAACATATTATACATAGAAAACGGTTATTTTATATTATAGTAATATTTCACAATGTTATGGTTTTACTATATTTTTTTTAAAAAATGTACCTACCCTAAATGTTCTATACATTTCTCTACTTATACACAGATTTAAAGTAGTTCATTGGTTTAAAAATTATCTTTAAGCATTTAAATTTTTTTAAACATTTAAATTTAATGCAGTATGTAATGGCACCAAACTCTTTCCTAATTTGTGTCCTGCGCTTCCTCATCTTGCCACAAGATGTCGTATGTCTCTCTGATTATCTTAAAGTCTCTATCTAGAACCGTACTGTATAACAGCTCGAAGGAAAAGAAACACATAGAATGATTACATCCTTGAGAGATGAGAAGGTGGCTGTTAGGTGCAATAAACACCTCAGGATGAGATGGGCACGCTCCTGTCTGCCTGTGTTATATTTCTTGCTTGTGAACACGAGGTGAGTGAGCACAAGCTCAAGCTTTCAGCTCCTAAGAGGTTGTTAAGCATTTCATCTACTTTCCATCTGTTTCGCCCAACAACAAACACTAATTTGAGGAAAAGATTCCTTAAATTAGCCTTATCCCCCTAGTGATTAGTTTTATCTTTGATGCTGTCAGAAAAAGCCATTAGTAGTGTTTTTCTCCTCCTTTTATCTGGCTTAATGGTATTTACTGATTCTGGGCTCAGTTGACAATTTAATCTGAAAAGAAAATTGATCCAAGGATCATCTCTCTTTTTTTTGTGCTTTAAGTTATTCTTAAATTCAAACTCCTCAAACTAATGCTTGCCTATTGATAAATTTTGTCCCTTTGTCCTTGAGTTATTGTGAACTGGCAGCAACAACAACAGTGAGACGAATGGCAAGGAAATAGATGCCTGTTTAACATTGTGTCTTCCTTCAAATCTTCTACATGATCATGGCAGGTCTATATGACGTTAGGAGCTTCTGGGTATTTGTGAGAAAGGGTCTCCTGAAGTCATGTCCGAGTCAAATTTTTAACCTCATTGTCAAAAGAAAAAAGTATTAAATTATATTCTGTATTGAGAATATAATTAGTCACAACATTTTTTTTTTTTATGACAATTGAGCACATTTTCCCCCCAAAATTGTCTTTTTCCCCCTAATTTTCATTATTCTCATTTAATTCTCAGAAATACTGTAATACAATTTTATTTGTTTTCCTTTATTAAAACCAAAATAAATAATAATTTACCATGAATGAATAATTTACTTGTTAAACATATATTTTGCATTAAAACAATAGGAAATTTTGGGGGAAAATATACTAGAAAAATCTATAAATTTTCTATTTTTCACGTCATCTTCAAGTCATGCAATAACTTTGTTGGAGGAACCGACCAAAATAATTTTTTTTTTTTTTTCACTAATAATCTTTATCTCCACAAAGTGCTGTGGCCATATCATAAAGTCAGTAAGTTTGTCAACTGAATCATCCTGATTTGTGAACAAATCGTTTACTCTGGTTTTGTGAGCTGGATCAACCAATTCATATATTTTAGGGGTGTAACGGTACACACATTCATACCAAAAATCTTCGGTGCATTTTTGTTTTTTCGGTTCGGTACACATGTGTTAACCACTGCACATGCGGAACGTAATGTCAAACTCAGAGTTTCCCCCTGGGATGGGACAATATCCTTTTATATTGGTATATTTTGATGTTGGACATGATAAGCCGATATGCCACACAAGTGCATGATCGAAGTTGTGAGACGTGCTTTATATTAAAACTTATATTATATTAGCTTCAGACTAATATTACATTATATTAGCTTCAGACTAAATCATAAGCCTACATGATTCGCCCTACTGTCAGATGTGTTTGGGATGCCTTTTCCTCAACTTGCATCTTACGGTTGTATACTTACCTATAAATGTTTACTTACTATGCAAATATATCCGTTTTCACATAAAGGATTATCCTGACAGGAAGGGAGTCTGCGTTTGACTTCACAGACTTCAATGAACGAGTGCCAGTACGTGCATGCGCGTCAAATAGACGGAGCGGATTAGAATGGAAGCACAATAATTCTAACCTTGTTATAAAATATTTGGCATCCAAAATTGTAAGGACTTCAAATCTCTTCCCTCAATTACAACAGCACCATTTACTGCATTGTATGTTGCTGCCATTCAAAGACAGACGTAGTTTGTTCAGTAAACCACTGTTTAATAAAAGAAAAATACTTCAAAACCGAGGTATGTAACAAACAAATGTAACGTTATATATTATATATAGATAGATATTTTTCTATCTGGACATGTTCTTGACAGACTTTGCGAGATAACGCCTTGTGGTAATACTGTGCTCCTGTGAAACTAGATGTCCTATATTTAAAATAATTGAATTTGTAGGTGTAAACCTTGGTACCCAAAGCAATATGACTGGAGAGATGACAAATGAACCATCAGATTCAGAAGCCTCAGCAGTCTTGTACCAACAATGAAGATCACAGACAAGAACAAAGAGCGACGTGTTTCCGCTGTGGTCCGCTATTGTCCCGGTGATGAGTCAGCCGCCTAGCACAAACTCACGGAGACGGCAAAACTAAGCAGTTCTATTATCAAGGTCTTTTATGGGATAGCAGAAGGGATATTTAATCCCTGAGGCTGTCTAGAGCTGCTCGCTTTTCTTGCTTATCCTCACTGTTATCTGATGCCGAAGGTTGTGAACCGCTGCCCATGCTCTAAATCAGTGGCTTTCAACTGGTTTTGCTTCAGGACCCAGATTTTACTTTGAACATCAAGTGGTGACCCAACACAGTACCAATTTTTTTTATTGTACAAGTAAACATCAAAATGTGTTAATATTACCATTGACTGCATAAACCCAACAATATGCAAAAATGTTAATTTATTTATTTATTGTACATAATTGTGAATATAATAATGTATTCAACCATTTGATTTCCTAAATATTTTTTTGAAATGGTTTCCAGATCTTGTCAACCAATAATTCACCATACATAACACATCACATTTAATGTATTCTGGGTCTTTTATTTCTTGAATAGTTATTAAGAATGAGAAAGATGTCACACAACCTGTCCATGTTGACATTTGTCTAATTTGGCTTTAACGCATAGCCTTTGACATCAACATCATAAAAAATGGGAGGTGTTTTCTCAGTTTATATGGAGATGTATTTGGGTAAAGCTCACACAAATGGAAAACACGTTTTATACACACTAACGGTGTTCAGAAATCCATAGCACATTCAGGAAGGCGCAACCGCAGTTCAACAGATGCTCTCCTGAGCTGGAGAAGTTGAAAATATGTTTTATCGCTGGGATGTCCTGCTATCTGATGTGACTTTGTGTCCTTGTCAGTATTTAGCCCTCACTTGGAACTTTGTCATAGCCTAAGTGTTGTACTTGTCATGACAATATGTGGTGTTCAAAAGCAAGACAGCGTTTTTTTGCTTTTTCCTTTTTCAACCATACCCTGCTTGAACTGCACAGTCTGGAGTTTGGTGTGTATTCAAACAGATTGTTTTGAAAAAAGTGGACTTTTTAGCTTGGCAACGGCTCAGTGAAAATTGTAGAAGCTTCACTGTTGAACATACTGAACACTTGATACTGGTAGGGAGTAATTTTTAAACTTCAGACTCAGAGCAGATGTAAAACTAATATCGCAAAGTATTTTAGTTCTTGGTCTTTAACTTTTGCAGACATCTCGTTCTCCCATTTACTTTCAGATATTTATATTTAGGAAACATTTTTTAAAGCATGAAAATACATAACGAGCACTGATGTTCTGTACATGATCTATTCCATTAAATAGTGCTTTAAATAGTTATATTCATACTTATAATATTTAGAATAATAAGCTATGAGAGGACGAGTATTTTTTATTTATTTTTTTTTATTACCATGGTAAGACCCATAGATTCACTTATTATGGAGAAGTGTCATTTAATCTTACTCAATAAGACCAGCAAATATGATGACATTAAAACCTGGCATTATGCTCCACTGGTAAATACATAGAGGTGCTTGAATTGTAATGGTCAAGTATGTAGTAAACCAACACAAAGGTTGCAGATTGAGACTTCAGTAGTGACTGGACTCTTGTAGTCACTGTGAAATAACTGTGCCCGCGAGTAAAGCACTTAACCCCAGATTGCTCCAGCGGGACTGGCCCTGCAATTAGTGTGCTGAAAGTCGCTTTGCAGTGTTTGCTAAATGGCAAGCAACTAATTTGTGCCCAAGGCTGCGTTTAACTTCCCTCATAGAAAATCATTGCTGGGGATAAATGTGAAACATTGTTTTATATTAAACTGTCATTGTCTTGTGCACAAATTGTGTTTGCTGTATTGAATGAAAGAACATTTGCATTTCATTGGTTGCCCAAGGATTTACAAGTTTTTTAGAGTGATTTTCAAATATTATCAAGTTAAACTTTGGAAGAAGTCTGTATGGAAGATTTAAGTAAGTACTCTTGAAATCCTACAAATGTGGGGCATTTTTCAACGGGGGAAGTATCATTTTATTTATTTATTTATTTTTACCCTTGTGCATCAATTTAAAAAAGTTACTCTGAGGACAAAAATGTCCATGTCAAAAAACTGTCATAAAAATGTGAAGCTTTGGAGCACAGACTTAAGCACAGACTTTTATTACACGCATACAAACCACACTCTGACAGTTTAAGTTTAAGTCTAATTTTAAAGAAGACCCTAGGCCAATTTTTCTTAAAGTAAAAAACTAAAGTTAAAAAATTGAAACAAAAAAGTTATAGATGTTTAAGTTTATGAAAATGATTTATGAACATTTTATATAAAATATATATTTAATAAACCATGTTGAACTCAAAAACTGCTAGAAAATCAAAGCCATAAACAAGCAGTGTTCCAAATTTGAGGTTGATATCTCAAAAAATGAGCTTTCAGTAAGATTTTGTTTCGGTGCAGTACCAGATTTTCCCCATTAGATGCCAGCAAAGCTCCACGGGTACACATAGTGGTTGCATTTGTGATTTGCAGTACAGTAGAGTTTTTTTTTCTCTCAAATATTACATGCGTGCACACACACACATTTTTTTTTTTATTACACGCATACAAACCACACTCTGACATCCATACCAACACACCCAGACAATTATGGCTGCATAATTGATCCATTTGGCTCTATAATATGCAGAAGCAGAAAACAGGAATTAAGCGAGTATTTGCTTTATAGGCCAAAACTAAGAAAATGGCACTATCTGGTAAAAAATAGTAAAAAAAAAAAATAATAAAAATAAATAAATATATATATATATATATATATATATATATATATATATACATACTTTTTCAGCCTTGCCAACAGAATGAATGCTTATTTACAAAGACTGCATCATTTTATACTGTAGTTAAATGGCCCTGACAAAAATGTCCTTAAGGATGCACAAGGGTTAAAGCATTTGTTGTAGTTTAATAATATACTAACTAACTTTTTTAAATTGTGTGTCAGTATTTTTTTGGCTGCTAATTTATAAAATGTTGAAATGGTTCATTTGGCTGAATTTCTCTGTTTTTGGAAGCACCCAAACCTAGTGATGGGGAGTCAACTCCAAAAGAGTTCATTCCTCAACTCTGAATAGTCCTAGAGTCGAAGTCGACTCCAGCACAGGAATGCACTCTCATTTTCAACTCTGTTGCTTTGTCTGAAATTGCTCATTTGTTCACTGATTCTCTAATCCCTATATAGTGCATGGCAGTTGAGTGCACTATATCAGCAAGGAGTGAAATAAATGAAGCAAGGAATTCGGACACTGACGTATTACACCGTGCGTGAGCTGGAACTCTCGCAAAAACAACTTTGTCATATACTTATCCTGCATGTAGCTTACTTTAGAAAGAAATAACAGTCATAGTAACTTTAGTTTGTTATACGTAGCTTTGTGCCATCTTTGTGGAGTAATTGATGTTATGTTAATGCACTAAATATAAATTTGGTTTTTCACGTTAAACTAATTTGTTCATAATCATTACACTAACCATAAATCATTAAAAACTCAAGAATAAACGCATCAATAAGTGTACATTATTGTATGTGTTTTTTTATGTATTGTATTTATTATTTTTAGTATCTCTAACTCTCCTGTCAAAGCAGATTTTTTTCACCTAAACAAGAGATGATCATGTACGTTTAGCGCCATCATCACCCAACTCTTGTGTGTGCAAGCACACTTGGCAATAAAGCTCTTTCTGATTCTGATTATAATGAGATAAGTTCATTAAAGAGTACATTACCTTATTCCTTGCTTATTTAATTCTGACATAATATTCGACCATGGCTGTTTCTCGTGACTTTTACTTCTGTATAATTGGGTATTGGCAACAGCTAGGTAACAACGTTGATATGCTACTCATCAAGGTAATCTAAATTCGAATAATTTTGACCGTGTGTAAATTTAGTGTGTGGGTCATTGACGAATAAGGTTTTTAAAAGTGTAAAAAAACAAAAAACAAAACTAATGGCGATATAATTAATTTTGAAGTTTTATTAACAATGAGATTGTGGTTTTTATAATCAATTAACACTGCTTTTGTCATTTTTTACAAGATGGACAAAATTTATCACCAAAAAAGTCATTCGGTTTAACCAAAATTTCGGTTTTACTGAATGACACTTTTTGGTTATACCAAATGACGATATTTTCAAACAATGCTAACGGTGATATCTAGCTAGCTAGCTAGTTAGATTGCTAGATAGCTAGCACAAGGACAATCAAACATATTATATTTAGTACAAGTGTTTAAAATATAACAACATTGTCCATGTTGTACTGAATGACATGATGTTTCGGGACATGTGTATGAGCAAGTGAAAACATTAATTTTTCAAATAGTTAAGAGAGAGTTAGTAACTTTGCTTCACAACCATGTGGTCCTTTGCAGGTGTCTAAATGATGTCACATCCTGTCACATGATATTGAACAATTGACTTGATCCAAAATGGTCCTTTTATTTTGGTTACTCTGAATGACATCAATGAAATTCTTTTTTCCGGACATTCTTTCTCATAACAAAGCAACGCACATAATTTTAATACCTTTTTGCACTATGTTGATATATGATGTTATAAAATCATGCCAGAAAAAAAAAATATACATTTATTACATTTTAAGATATTTTAATCACTAATGAAATGGCTGTATTGGCCTTTGGACGGTTAAACCGAATGACCTTTTGACACTTCAGAATCTTTAAAATACCTTTATATGTAGCAAAATATAATTAAAACCTTTTGGATTCAATAAAACAGATCTAGTTGTACTACCTTACATACTTTGGATGTCATATCTTTGTTTTTTATTATTATTAAGGCCTTTGGACAAAAAAAATGACCCGTCACGTCATTGAGCCGTGTAAATAACAAATGCAGTCTTGTATTATTCCTGACCCCGTTTTGATGTAAAGTAAATGGAGTCGAGGAGTTGATCCCGTTGACTCTTATGGTGGGAGTCAGTCGACTCCAAAAAACCTGGACTCGAACACCCCTACCCAAACCTTTTAACTTTTTCTCTCTAATAAACTGACACAAATTGTTAAATTGCTGCTTGTAACTTTTGAATTATAACTGAAATAATATTTTTAAATTAATTTGGTATTTGTGTACTATTTGTACAGCTGTTGTCCCAAAATACTGTCATTACCTTCATGCAAAAAGCATTTTAGAGTAATAACAAGGATCAGAAATGCCATTCAATGCCAAGATTTTTTTGATATAATTATACGTTTATTAGATATCATTACCAAACTTGTTAGTATTTGACCATTTTTCAGTGTCTTTAACTGAATCAGCCATGCATGTTTGTTTGAACGAGTAGTGTCTGACTCTGAAGAGTTAAATACTGTTATTGAGTTTTGTGTTTATATCAGTTATCTGACTACATTGCCTAATGTAGCACAATCATTTATAAAAGAGTGATCTGTATGAACTCACATTCCACAGACGTGGCCTTTTCACCGTACAATAATCAAACGTTAAAATCTTGAAGGCAAGTTGCCCTATCAGTTTTTCTTTTGTCACACACAGACTCTGTATCATGACACTTAAACCTTTGCAAAGATTAAATGCTCTTTCCATGTGGCTTTCTGTTCATGCAGTAAAAAGTCGATCAAATATGTCAGGACTTCAGACTCTATTATCTGGATAGTTCTAAGACAGGAATTCATGTTTGTGATGTGTAGCATCCATTTTGTTTGACTCATTTAATCAGATGTCTGTCTGGTCATTTCTAAGCATGTATTAAGCCCCAAGATTGTGTTCTTGCAAATTTCCCTTTTGATCTTTAGTAGATGAGCAATTTAAAGCTGAAAATCGAAAATTGCAGAGCTACGTCAGGGAGCCATTTGATGAATTATGAAATTTTATTAATCTGTCAGGATGATATTGATCCAACTAGGCAACTTGCCACAATCATTAAACCACAAATAACTTTTGTTGACGCCCTTTAGAGTCGCAGATACAGTCATTCCTGCTATTTAAAGTCAGCTGAGGCTTAATCGTGCAGATCTGCTGCGGTTTCTGCACAAATAACTTTTGTATCATTTAGAGTTAAGTCTACTGTTGCCATTTCTCTCATGCACTGGCTAATTCATTTAGATAAGCAATTTAATGAGCTCAACGAAAAACAGATCCCAGCACAAAGACAACATTTAGTTTAAGCAACTCTTCTTTTGATTTGTGTTGCAGCCTATGGCCTGAATAATATATAACTTATATTGCGTTGGGGCTCCCTGCTTTGTCCAGGGAAATCTTGCTGGCCCCAAATTGCGCATGGAAGAGGGTCTGTGCTCTCCTTTAGAGTTTAGTTTCTTTCCCTAATATGAGCACTAATTGACTAAATTATGGAGATGAGGTGTCTCAAAGTAAAAGACTTCAGTATTCAGGGCCCTAGAATGATCATTTCAAGCTCCCAGGTTCGTACGTGGAATTCATCTAAATGATTCACTTAGTTTTGAAACTATACTTTAGATTTAGTGAAGTATTTCATGTTATTAAAAATAAAGGTTATTATATCTATGAAGAATTTTTTGCAGCCTAATGTTTCCCTGAAGAAAAGTCTGTAAATGCACATTTAGCTAACTTGTGAACTTTTTAGAGTATACTGGCATATATGTAGATATATCTGTGTACGTACATGTCTTGAACACAGATTAAATTTCATGGTGTTTTTACAGTATATACACATACTAGGGTTAGTAGTACTAAGCCACTGTCGTAAGCCATCGAGTACTCGAGCGCACAATAAACATTACAGCATACTTGTTTTTCTTAAAGGTGCAGTATGTAATATTGACAGCTAGCAGTTGAAATGGCCACTGCAATCCAAATTCAAGATGATGGCAATTAGACTACATGATTTATTGTATAATAAACAATTTTCAACCGGTTGAGTGAAGATCTAAGTGATGCGAGTACAGATCCATTTTTACTGTTGAGAACCTGTGAAATATTATATGAGAAAGTTAATGTTGTATAATACCCCTAGGCTAACTGTTAAAATGAATTTTATTAATATATATATATAATGTATGCACATTGTTTGACATCAAATATGCAGATGTTAAGGTATAATGTTGTGCGTCAATTTACAACTTATTTGGAATGTGCTAAATACAAAATGAAAACCATTACTTTAATGTTTTTACAATACATGTAAGAGACATGATTGTTGCAAACATTGTCCCCACTTAAGGTCCAACTGTAGAAAAGAAAATTGTCCACACGAGACGTCATCTCAACTGACCCCACTTGAACGTTCAACTTTCCTTCAATAATTGTAGTGTCCTTCACACAGACCTAACATTTTACTACAATCTACAGACACTCATCCATGACAAAGAACTCCTGAAAATGACGAAATGGTTCATTCTTCACCAAAACACAGCCTGAAAGGTTCTAAAGTGCATCTATTCTCGCTTCACTATATAAATAACACACACACACACACGTGTGTGTGTGTATATATATATATGTGTGTATATATATGTATATATGTGTGTATATGTATATACACAGTGGGGGTATTCAACACTTTTTTCCTGTGTGTGTATGTATGTAAATATATATATATACATATATATAAAATATAATTTCTTTTTATGTGTCAAGTGCTACTGTTTCTTCAAGATTGAATGTGCAGTTTTTGGAACAAAGCCTTTTTGACTAACCAATTATTGAACTAGTTATCTTTGAGTCAAGACTCAAGGACATAACAAATATTTGAAGAATGACTTTTTCTTGTGCATTGTGGGTATTTATGTATCCTCTACTCTGGACTATAATGGTTTAGAAGCAGCAGCAGACTGTTATTTGAGCTTGGAGTGTTCCGGAGTGAAGCGAGAATAGATGTACTTTAGTACATGCACTGTGTTTTGGTGAAGAATGAACCATTGCGTCGTTTTCAGGAGTTCTTTGTCATGGATGAGTGTCTGTAGATTGTAGTAAAATGTTAGGTCTGTGTGAAGGACACTACAATTCTTGAAGGAAAGTTGAACGTTCAAGTGGGGTCAGTTGAGATGACGTCTTGTGTGGACAATTTTCTTTTCTACAGTTGGACCTTAAGTGGGGACAAGGAAAAAAAAGTATCTCATGAATCATGAAAATGATATATAAATATTTATACATGGTCACAGACCAACAGCCAAGATCAAGAATTTCGTTAAATAATACATTAAATTTAAGTTTGTTTTTCACCGTACCCTATCATATACCCCATTAATGTTGTTCATTTATGCAATTTGAAATGTTAAATATGTATTAGTATATGTAGAAATTAACCTTTACCAAGATGATTAAATGTTATAAAAGCATTTTTGTAATTTAGTGTTTAACATATAGAACCTTATTGTAAAGTGTTACTTTTTTTTTCTTTTTTTTTAAACTCCACACTGAAGCTCGAGTCGCCATTGGCTAGTAATTTTTTTATTATTATTTTACTCACCAGACTTTTTACATGGAATGCAAGAACAATGCAAATGAAAAAATTCTACATAAATATAAAATATATATTTCAAACAATATTGAAGTCAAGTAAACAGTAAGGTCAAATAATCAAACTACAAGCAATAGCACAAATAAACACAATAGAAAAGATGCCAATTAAATAAACGGTGCTTTTCAGATTTTTCAGGTAGATCTAACAGTAGTGAGGTTAGGTGCAGAAATTGAATAAAGTAATCAAATGTAAAATAGCACTGCATAGTCTTCACTGTATAAATTAAATATAGATTAATCCTTATTAAAGATTCAAAAGTTATTCAGTTAAGAGCAGTGATTGAAGTCTGTTGTTTGATTAACATTAAAAACACAGACAGCAGCAGGAATATTAGGCTGCTGTCACTTTAAGACTAATGCATGGATCCAATATACTGTTACAAACACACGTTTACTTTCTCAACTGTTTACATTCACTTAAGACATAAACAACTATGTTTACTAGGATACTTGCCAAGATGGGCATTTTGACATCATTTTGTGTGAAACTGTCCATTCAAGAGCAAAAATAAGAATATTCGTGTGCTGTCAGACGCGGCTTTCTGGGCTCGCACTTCGGATGTGGGTGCACACAAAACTTCTTACACAGCGCGTGTGAGAAAAGACATTTTTTTCCAGGCATCTCTGAAATTTGGTCGCATATGCGAGTGATTTACTCTCGTTGTAGAGGGTTGGCTCATCACAAATGTTCACAAAGATTAAAGGTGTACTGCTCAACATCTTTTTTTTTTCTAGTGAATTCAATGTGAAAACCGATAATAGCATGTTTAATTTTGTTCTATGTTGAAATGGCAAATGGCTCACAAATACACCTCAGTCATTTTGTACAGCATCATGTCAAGAGTAAACAATTGATATTCACATATCTTTTATGTTTTAGGATGCGCAGTACATAATTTTCATTATAAATAATAGATGCTATAGGATTGGTGCAATGTAAAGCTTTTTCCTGTTTAATGTCTCTCTCTAGCCTTCCATCTTATTTGCCTTTTTCTGTATAATGAGAGACGCCATCATGTAAGTTCTTATTGCTGAAGATTAGTAGAAGCTCATGTTTGCCCTCTGTAATGACGCATGGAAGTTCCTCTGTCACTCTAGGGGTTATGGGACTTCACGAATACAAGATGTAATACACTCATTATCTTTATGAAGACACCTTCATTTATCCCCTGCATCACATTTGTGCATTGGATATGAGAGACGGCCAGGTTTCTTTTCGACACTAATGCCATGTCATTTCGTAAAGAAAATTCTTGGCCCAAAAAAGCACATTTATAGCACATGTCTTTTGTGATTAGTAATTGCTATTTTCGTTGCGTGTTTTGCCACCTTGTTAGCAGATCTAGTTTCTCTTGGCAAATGAGGTTTTGGCTCAGTGGGTTTTATTTTCTGATAGAAGTAACATCACATTTAATGATTAAATATGCCCATGTCCTGCCTCTTGATTAGCCCAAATGCAAAAATGGATCCACATATGGTGACAAATAACCGTTCCAAAAAATGTTAAATTTCAGTGAGTTTGGTTAAGTTTTAATGTGTCTGGAGTTTAATGTAGTTGATTAGTTTTTTGTTTTTTTGCTTATGTGTCAAGTTGTACCTGTATAGAACAGGACAGGTTATATAATCATTGCAAGTGGCAAATTGAAATATTTATAGTATTTTTTTTTTTTTGTTAACTGAGGTTAAAGATAATGCTACTAGTCCATATTCAATTTACATTAACTTAGACTAGTAGCATTTACCTTTAGATTTTGTAAACATACTTTTAATTGTAATGAATGAGATTTAGTTTTTCTGCAAAAGATAGGGTAGTAGCATAGTGTTTAAAGATTGTACTTTTGTAAATTAACAAAAAAGTCTGCTAAATGTTTTATTTTTCTCATTGGAACATACTGTTGCTGGTTTTTAAACTATGATCTAAATAATTATACTGTGAGTTTTGGTATTTTCCTCTATTAATCAATTTTCAATGTGCTGCATTTTAATTAATTTTAATTAAATTTATCAAATTAATCATTTTTTAATATATGCCAATGAAGAAAGAAATGAGCAATATATGTAGAGGTCAGAGGGTATGATTTAATCTTTTAATACACTTTTTTTTTTGACAATTAACACTTTAAATTGACAGCCCTAATTATAATAAATTTGTTGAGTCTTTTTTTTTTTTTAAAGATTTAATTTACTACATTTTTTTTTTTTTTTGTACATAGGCCCTATAATAACTGTGAATATTCTCACTCTCCCTAAATGATGATTTTCAGTTTGATATCATGAAAACAGTCTGCTAGTCTGTATCAAGTTATTTATGGAGTCCGATGGTGGTCGTTCATCTCAGAGCAGGAAAACATGCACCGCACAGCTGACCTTTGATTGATTCATCCACGCTGAATCATTTAGTCTGCTACACCGAATATTTCACCTGTTCTTCTTTATTGAATCGGTCATTTGTCATTTCCTGTAGCAGGCTGAGACAAAAACGCTCTTAAAAGAGCGTTGGATCTGACCTGACCCACGACTGCGATGGTTTTGATGTTTAATTCATAAATCCCGCCCATAAAAATTTCAGCTGCAACTGAAATCCTTAGCAGCGGATCTGATCTGTTGACATTCGTCTGAGGTGAACTGACAGAGGTTCTGCTCACCGTTTGAGTCCTTTGTCAGTTTTGCGGCCCAAAATAACGCAAGTCCCTGTTGGACGTAATCGCATCTGACTGTGCTTGAGCTTCTGAGTAAAGTCGAGCTTTTGAACCGACAATTTCTCAAATCTGCCATCAAGGGTGAGTTTAACCGTCCTGGTGTCCAGCTCTTGGCCATTACCTGCGGTTTCTTCCGTCATATTGCTTTTGTTTACCTTCACTTTCTGTGGATTTCTTTCTCTAAAGAGCAGGATAAATGATTCAAAGCCTCATCATTCAGACCAGATGCTGCGTCTCTCGCCTTCGATGTTCTCATTCCCTGGGCTTCAGGTAATCACAATCCCAGCTTGGTATTAATCCGAATTTCGCGGCCTCCTAATGGTGTCCATTAAACGCAAGCTCTGTAGACGACGTGCCTGGTCTATCATGCGGTTCTACATAAACCTCACCGTGGAATCTAAGCATCCGGCACAGCGGTTGGTGACGAACCCAGCAGGCCAGCCAAGTGATTACGATATATCTGAAACTTTATCGCCAAAAGGACTTCATTCCCACTTTTTTTTTTTATTTTTTTTTTTTTATTGCCTCTTAACAGTAGATCTGATCAGAGTAGAAGTGGCTTCCTTCCTTATCAACAGAAGAGCATTTTCCATGAGCGCCGAAGTCCAATAAATAAACTCTTTTCCCGGTAGGCCAATAGCCAACTCTTACATGTCAAAAGTGGTTGTTAAAGAAGATAGAGAAGGGGACCAGCTATAGAGTGCAACAGTCTGGATCTGAAAGTAAAAATCCTATTCATTTTCTTCATAAGGGAATTGATTTTTAACGATAACTTACAAACGTTTAGAAACAGACTTGCTGTATGCTATGAGGTATTTGCTTTTGTTAAAGCTATAAGACCATATTATTTCAACTTAATTTTTAAATAATTGTTTAACAGTGGAATTCATGGTGAAAAACTACATTACACATGAATCTTCAAATAAATGCCTGCCAATTAGAGAATCAAAACAAACAAATCATGCCAAAAGAAATTTTTAGTGCTCATCCAGTCTTGTGAAGCACCACAAATGATTTAATCGAGTCAATCTCTCTACTTTCTCAAACTACTAAATATATATATATATATATACACACTACCAGTCAAAAGTTTGGAAACATTACTATTTTTAATGTTTTTGAACGAAGTCTCTTATGCTCATTAAGGCTGCATTTATTTCATAATAAATACAGAAAAAACAATAATATTGTGAAATATCATTACAATTTAAAATTATGGTTTTCTATTTTAATATACTTTAAAATATAATTTATTTCTGTGATGCAAAGCTGAATTGTCAGCATCATTACTCCAGTCTTCAGTGTCACATGATCCTTCAGAAATCATTGTAATATACTGATTTATTATCAATGTTGGAAACGTTGTGCCGCTTAATATTATTTTATAACCTGTGATACTTTTTCAGGATTCTTTGATGAATAAAAAGTTAAAAAATATCAGCATTTATTTAAAATAGAAATCTTTTGTAACAATATACACTACCGTTCAAAAGTTTGGGGTCAGTAATTTTTTTTCTTTCTTTTTTTTGAAAGAAATTAATACTTTTATTCAGCACGGATGTGTTAAATTATTAAAAAGTGATAGTAAAGATTTATATTGTTAGAAAAGATTTATATTTTGAATAAATGCTGTTCTTTTTAACCTTTTATTCATCAATGAATCCTGAAAAAAGTATCACAGGTTCCAAAAAAATATTAAGCAACACAACTGTTCAAATCAGCATATTAGAATGATTTCTGAAGGATCATGTGACACTGAAGACTGGAGTAATGATGCTGAAAATTCAGCTTTGCATCACAGAAATAAATTATATTTTAAAGTATATTAAAATAGAAAACCATAATTTTAAATTGTAATAATATTTCACAATATTATTGTTTTTTTCTGTATTTATTATGAAATAAATGCAGCCTTAATGAGAATAAGAGACTTCGTTCAAAAACATTAAAAATAGTAATGTTTCCAAACTTTTGACCGGGTGTGTGGGTGTGGGTGTGTGTGTGTGTGTGTGTGTGTATGTATGTATGTATATGTATATATATATATATATATTATCAGAGAACAGCATCAAGTCCGTTAAACTCCTGGGATATTGATCTGGTCATTTAAGTAGCAGAGGGGGTTGTTAATCAGTTTCAGCTGCTTTGGTGTTAATGAAATTAACAACAGGTGCACTAGATGGGCAACAATGAGACAACCCCCAAAACAGGAATGGTTTTATTTATAATATATATATATATATATATATATATATATATATATATATATATATATCAGAGAACCGCATCAAGTCAGTTAAACTCCTGGGATATTGATCTGGTCATTTAAGTAGCAGAGGGGGTTGTTAATCAGTTTCAGCTGCTTTGGTGTTAATGAAATTAACAACAGGTGCACTAGATGGGTAACAATGAGACAACCCCCAAAACAGGAATGGTTTTATTTATATATATATATATATATATATATAAAATATATATATATAAAGTAAAATATATAAAGTATGTGTGTGTGTGTATGTATGTACACTTTACAGATATTTTTTTTTTAAATCGCTATGGGAAAAATGCATTGGAACCAAGGCCACTGAATCAGTAGATGGCCACTGTTGCATTCTGTAGGCTTTACAAAATCTGAAAAGCATCCACTGAGTGCTGCTTTTTCCACACCGTTTGGCTTGGCAGACGGCACCCTGATAAGGCGCCAAAAGCTCGCACATCATTTTGACTCTCGTCCAGTTCTGAGGGATGGACTGACCTTTGCTGTCATGACACCAAAGCTTGCTGGACCTTCAGGCTAAGCAGGCTGCCTTCTATAACATGGGTGATCTCATTTCCTGCTCAAGAGCCAATGAGTCATCTACTAGCGTAGCAGATAGCGGTTTCATCCCTAAGAGATGCAGCTCTTCTTTGTAAAGTGGTTTGAAGCTGTACCTATGGTCTATATTTCAAAGCTGTCACAACATGCATTGAAACCATCAAACGTGCATATCCACATATAGTGCTTATCCATGGGCGTTTCGTGAAAAACTACTCCGGCAAAGCATGCTCACAGTGGAGATGAATTACTCCTGACATGCCTGTGTGTTCCTCCTTGCAGTGGGCAAAGGAAGCTTTTGACTGATCTACTTCATTTCCACAGGCGTAGACTGAATCATTGATCGATCCGCAGGCCTCATTAAGCACCTGCACTGCATGACAAAGGCCAGAGTGACTAACTGTGTCCTCACAAGTGTGACCCTGACCATATCTCTTTCTGTCTTTCTCATTCTCACGTCGTCTTCTCTAACCTCTTGATTTCTCACCTTACAGACTTCTAGAGGATGACACATCCTGCTAGAAGTCCTTGGAATTTTTATAAAACATTTGCTTTGTTCCAAAACTTAGAGCACAGTCTGTATAGACAGCAAAATTTTAAGGCAGTATCCTCAAAGTGAGAAAGTGACAGATTTGGAATTATTTTTCTAGGCATTTTATTATAAATTACATTTATTTTTATAGTTATAGTATAGTATAGTTTGTTTTTTTTTTTTTTTTTTTTTTTTTTGTAGTTAGTTTTATACAATGGTTCATGCTCCATAACACTTGCTAATTATAAAATTATTCATGTCAAGATTTGCCCATCATCCTTTGATGATGCACAAGCCCTAACCACTGGGTCACACCTGCACTTTTATCAGTTTTTTACTTTAACGTTTAGAGGCAGTAATTGAAATCAATAACATTGTTTAGCTTTGTCATTTTGCCTCAGACAGGTTTGCACCGGCAAATAGCGGGCAAATGGTTGTGTCCATGGTTGAATAATTGTCCTAGTCAAACTCGGACTCGCCTTATCCAGCCACGTCCTGGCAGGTGTCCTGAAGCGGGAGCGTGAGCTGTTCTGCAGTATGGAGCTCAGCCGTGTGCCGGCTCTCCTTCGTTCTCCTCTGTTGAGCTCATTTACCTCAGATCCGATTCACATGGCTTTCTCTTGCTCACTATTAAACGTTTAATAACATTCACAGCGTGGCACACCTACACGTCTATGCAGGAATTTCAAGTAACTCAAGGAATTAGTGTCAATTGTAAGGCCACATGTTTCGCAATGAACTATTGGAATAATGAGCTGCTCTAGAGAAATAATGGACCATATTGAACCTTTTGCAGAATTGCATTTTATATCCAGAAGTCCACTTATTATGTTAGTCAAGGTTATTGCAGAAAAAATATATCCACATCTTGTCCAGTACTCTGTAGGTGGGAGAAAAATCACTAGGTGCGTCCCAATTTGTGTACTTGTGCACTATTTTATGCCATTTTTAGTATAAATAAGTCTGAGTAATGTGTTCACACTGCTTCCAACATGCACTTCAAATACCTGGATGACGCACTTAATTGTTGGACAGTGAAATGTTGGACACTTCAATGAAGCTTTCCTTATGGGGCTACCAGACTGGATGACAAAATGTCCTTATACATTTCATACACTAAATGGTAGAGTACATAGTACATAGTATAACTGCCTAGTGTATAGTTGTTGTTGACTACTATTGATTTGATCAATTAGTTGTTACAGCCCTCTTTCTGAATGAGCGGTTTTTCAAACTTTGTTTCAATAAATGGTCTGGGTGGAGTAGTAGGCACATCAAACTCTTATTTCAAGCAAGAAAAATCCCTTTTAAAGTCTCTTAAATGCTAAGATCTCATGGAAAAGCATGTTGGCGTTTAGAGTAAATCTCCATCTGTATCTTCAAGCAAGGTTTTTAGGCATAGTGTGTGTTGATCCTCTGTAAAAGTAATTTTCAACTCCCCCCCCCCCCCCCAATCCATTGCTTTCACCTGTTCATTAGCTTACAGCAGAGAGCGACGTTTTCTCACTGTTGCATCATGTAAGTAATCATTGAAAAAGGTGTCTCTACAAGGCGGACCTAAAAGTGAATGCTGTATTGTTTGCGTGCTATTGCACAGTTTAATAAATGGAAGATAAGGTGGTGTTTTGGCAGGTACTGGTGGGGGGTGCACGGCTAAATATTCCTGGCGCCGCATAAAATATGCATGCAGTGGCAGTTTTAATTATTACAAACTGCTGAGCTATTCCAAGAAGAGCATTTCCTTCACATACACACACACACACACACACACACACACAACACACACACTTTTATATCAACCGTCTGGGACTGTGTGTTCATGCTTCAACAATTCCCATGCATTATTTAAAAGTGGGAAGTCTGGGGAATGACAACTTTTTCCTCTCGGGTAATGACCACAGTAGCCACTTGACACTTGCACACTGCTGACCCCTGACCCCTCTCTCACTTTTTCTTGAAAAGATTAGTTCACTTCAGAATTAAAATTTCCTGATAATTTACTCACCCCCATGTCATCCAAGATGTTCATGTCTGTCTTTCTTCAGTCGAAAAAAAAAATTTAAGGTTTTTGAGGAATATATTCCAGGATTTTTCTCCATATAGTGGACTTCAGTGGGGTTCAATGGCTAACAATGGGTTGAAAGATGTTGGAAAGGTCACGCGTGACGTAGTTGGAAGTACCGCGGTAGGGTGAAAAACTCCATCTCACTTTCTCCTCCAACTTTAAAATCATCCGACATCGTTGTTTTATCTTTTTTTGTAAAGGCCGTTTCACTTAGTCTTTGCACATTCGCTTTGTAGACACTGGATTGCCTACATTGTGCGTGATTACGTAATGCATGGCGCATTGCAGAGCTAGTGCATGACGAGCATTTGTGGTTAAAAAGTATTTTTTATGTTTTTTTTGTTTTTTATTTTTTAGAAAACGACAGATCGTTTCGCTAGATAAGACCCTTATTCCTCGTCTGGGATTGTGTAGAGCCCTTTGAAGCTGCACTGAAACTGCAATTTGGACCTTCAGCCTGGTGAACCCAAGTGAAGTCCACTATATGGAGAAAAATCCTGGAATGTTTTCCTCAAAAACCTTAATTTCTTTTCGACTGAAGAAAGAAAGACATAAACATCGTTTACTAGGAACTAATCCTTTAATGGCGAAAGGGACATCTGTGGGATGTGTTTGCAGCTTTCTTTTTTTGAGATCACAAATGGCTAATTAAAAAAATTTTTATTCTGTCCTTTATTTTATTTTATTTGAACTGACAGATAGATAGATAGATAGATAGATAGATAGATAGATAAAAAGATAGAGAAAAATAACTGTTAGATTATCAATAATGCATCAATGTTTTCGAAGAAACATCTAAAAGGAACGGGCAACTAAAGCACAAAGAATTCACAACATTATAGAGTGTTCTCATTACAATGTTATGTATATGGCAGATTGGCGCTGCACATCTTGCACTTAACTGTATTTTCATCTACTTTATCAAATGATTCCAGACATCCCTGCACATTTTCGATGCCATGGCGAGAAATGATTTTAATTAAAACATAGGCCTACTGTTATGACGAGAAAAAAATAACACTGCTGGATTATTAATAATATCATCAGTGTTTTTGAAAAAGAAACATCTAAAAGGAATATGATTGTCTCAAATAACCCAATCTTTGTCAATAATGTCGGGCAATGCATTTGAGCTGACGCTGAGGAGTAAATGAACACCAGTAAACTGAAGCGCTTTCCTAGCGGGTTAATAAACTCAACCTAAACGCATCCTATATGAGATTAATTAGATATACACACACCATAAAAGTAATATTATAAATTACATTTGCACAAATTGCTGTCCTAACACTAACCGATGGATGGATGGATTGGCATGCAAATATACATACTATATCCTGTAAATGTTACTGATCTGCGTACTCGGTCATTGCCTGTTTGCTTACTCTGACCTTATTGAGAAATGTCTTCACGTTCGTTTTGGCTGATGTTTATATGAAAGTTACTTTTTAAAAATATTTTCATTTCCCCTGAAATAACTGCAAAGGTCACCTGTACGTGGCTGAGAGAGCTGAGCCATCCATGAGTAATCACTACAGTTAGAAAGGTGACATTTATAAATGAAATCTATATAGCAGACACACAGTGATGATGAAAAAAGCGCTGCCTCTGATATTTTTAGGGGTGATATTAAGGACCATAAACACATACGCAAACTTATACAATCCTGCAAACTGTTTGTTTTTTCATCTCCCCCGGCTCTCTTTTTCTCCTTTTCATTATTGTCAGTCTCTCTCTTTTTTGCACACTTGCTTCTCTCCGTTTCCTGAAATATGTTTCCTGTGCTGTTCGGTTTATTCTGGGGCTTGGAACAACACCCCTACCATTCACAAACACAGCAAGGCTGTGAAAAGGAAGTTCTCTCTGGCGAGCTTTTTCTCTTCATCCTTCTCGCTTGTTTTTTTTCCTAGACTGTTGTTTCTGAAGCAGATGCTGTAGTTAAGATCCATCAATCTGCATGTGAATGACAGAAGTTTCTTCTCCATCCAGCTCAGCACCCCCCAGTATCACCGCTGACCTCAGCACCACCGAACAGAAAATAACCCTGTCTAGAACTAGAACATCTAGTTGAGTTATTCTGGCCAGCTGGACTCAAGTCTGGAATTTTTTACATGAAAATAGCATAGTTTTACTTCATGTTAGTTTTTTATTATTTTATTTTAGCCTTTGCTCTGCCACTTTTATTTTCACAGTACAGACATAAGATTGAAGCAAAGCTTCTCTATAAACTCTCCATTTAAAAACATACAGTGCAATTTACAATTTTCAGATGCTATATTTTATTCCTTTATTATTTTTATATTATTATTATAATTTTATTTTGTTTTATTCTTTATTTTATATGAATTATTTATCTTGTATTGTCTAGAACTAGAACATCTAGTTGAGTTATTCTGGCCAGCTGGACTCAAGTCTGGAATTTTTACATGAAAATAACATGGTTTTATTTCATGTAATTTTTTATTTTTATTTTAGCCTTTATTCTGCCACTTTTTTTATTTTCACAGTAGAGACACATACTAGCTTCTCTAAAAACTCCAAAAACCATACAGTGCAATGTACAATTTTCAGATGCTAGATTTTATTTTTATTTTATTATATTATATTCTTTTATTTCATTTGATTTTACATTGATTTATAATTTTTTTTTGGTTTTACCAGCATTACCTTTTCTCTGTCTGAACTGTTTTAGTTCAGAATAATATTTTATTAAATTTGTTTATTCACATCAATTAAGCATGTACTCTGTTGCTTTAGCAACAAAGAATCACGTCCACGTGTCTAGACTAACACGGCTAGACACCCCATCGTTAAAACCGTCTGCTGGCATGAGAGAAAAACAAACAAAAAGCATTTCAAGGCTTAAACATTAAAGACTGTAGCTTTATCATAATCCTCGAGCTAGATTTCTCTCTACCTGGTCGACATGAAAAGCAGTGTTAGGCTGATGGGAGGAAATATCCGAAGCAGATAAGCTGGGGTTTTATGACTTTGACTGAAGTTTTAATAATACAGATACCCTTATTGCATTGTATTTTCTCTAACAGTGAAACCCAAGGGTTATGATACACAGTCCTGGAGGCCACAGCATGTGCTTTGATTCCTTGTCAAGCTTTGACTTTTACAGGCCTGGAAATCTTCTGCCTTTGGCTCTGTCATGGATTTGATTTTCAACCCAGAGGGCAAAGTACTGATAGTCATTGCTGCTTTTTATTATTATTTATTTAGCTATTTTCTTTACTGCTTTTGATGTAATATTTGAGTTTAGGTTTTAGGCTTAGCATTTTATTAAACATAAAAGTTTGTAATGTTAACCATCTTGGAAATCTCCTGTACTTTCTTTTAATGCAGCTTTTGTTGATGATCTGGCCTCAATCATGCTGTTGTCAGCGTTTTGCGGCAGATGCAATCTGGACACATCAATATGTCCTCCAGCAGTACAAGTTTTCTATTTTCCCCTATCAATCAGTCCAAGCAGCCTGGTGTTCTTTAGTTCCTTTGTAGTGCTGTTCAATCATAAGCCCAGTATTCTGGTTGAACACACACAAACACACTGAGCCTTTGTGGACTTAATTACGCATCATTAGGGCCTGATGCACCGCATGGGTCTCTTTAGAGCGAGTCACGGCTATTGTGTACTGTGATTTGGCCAAAATGTCAAATTAGGTCTTGTGTGGCCACAAAAGAAAAAGCAAAATAGCAAGCAAGAAGAAATGACCTTTTTGTGTAAATTGCTACATGCACCTTTCTACCATCCGGTTGCTAAATCTTAATAAATTGGGGCTCATCAGTTCCGCTTCATTTGCTGTTCATCTGTATTCACAGTCAGTTGTCACGAACATGTATGTCAATCTGGACTGATGTTTTTGCTGTCGATGCTAAATTGCATTGTCCACAAATTCTGATGCCTTACATATGCTAATGTAGAACAGAACGAATCTGTTGTGCAGCTAAAGCATAATTTTACTGAACTGAGATGCAGTGTTATGGCCTGTAACATAAATATATATGTCTTGACGGACACAACAGGTTTAAAACACTGATTAGTGTCTTGGTGGGTAGTACATGTTCTCTAAAATGTTGAGTGATGGTGATGCAGCTTGTCATTGCCTAATACCATCTGTGTATTATAAAACAGATTAAAGGCCAAATTCAAAAGGTCCAGTGTGGAATTTCTGCACAATTAGTGGCAACAAACCAAACTGCAAAATTAATGGTTTTCAGACAGATTTCTTTCAAGTCTTTCATTCCCAACCCTTTTTGTCCTGTTTACCCCAAAGCCCCATCATTAAAGGAACACTCCACTTTTTTTGAAAATAGGCTCATTTTCCAACTCCCCTAGAGTTAAACAGTTGAGTTTTACCGTTTTCGAATCCATTCAGCCGATCTCCGGGTCTGGTGGTACCACTTTTAGCATAGCTTAGCATAGTTCATTGAATCTGATTAGACTGTTAGCATCTCGCTCAAAAATGACCAAAGAGTTTCGATATTTTTCCTATTTAAAACTTGACTCTTCTGTAGTTACATCGTGTACTAAGACTGACGGAAAATGAAAAGTTGCGATTTTCTAGGCCGATATGGCTAGGAACTATACTCTCATTCCGGCGTAATAATCAAGGAACTTTGCTGCCATACCATGGGAAAATATCGAAACTCTTCGGTCATTTTTGAGCGAGATGCTAACGGTCTAATCAGATTCAATGAACTATGCTAAGCTATGCTAAAAGTGGTACCGCCAGACCCGGAGATCGGCTGAATTGATTCGAAAACGGTAAAACTCAACTGTTTAACTCTAGGGGAGTTGGAAAATGAGCCTATTTTCAAAAAAAGTGGAGTGTTCCTTTAAGACTTAATCAGTATTTATTAAGGCAGAAATTTTGACTCATTTTATACTGTTATTGTGTAAACATAACATGCACTGAGTATGTATGTTATGTTAGTCACTTTATTTTAGGTTAGGTTTGTTACTTTTTTTTAGTCACTCTGTTATGTCAGTGACTAATATAAAGTGACTAACCTAACATAGTGACGTTACGTTACGTTATGTTATGTTGGGTTATGTTTATGTTGGGTTATGTTATGTTGATGTTGGGTTATGTTATGTTATGTTATGTTATGTTATGTTATGTTATGTTATGTTATGTTATGTTGGGTTAGTCGCCGTTTTGTCATGTTAGTCAATTTGTTATATTAGTTTCATTAGGTTAGTGGCTTTGTTTTGTGCTATGTTATTTTATGCTAGGTTGTTAGTTTAGTCACTTTTTTCAGTTAGTCACTTTATTTACTTATTACTATTATATACTGTTATATTAGGTTACATTAGTTTAGCCACTTGGTTTTATTTTTTTTTTTTTTTGTGACTAGCATAATGTCAAGTAACTTAGCATAACATAAAACAAAGTGACTAACATAAACCAACCTATTATGGTTAAGATGAATGAAAGGAAACAAAAAATGTGTACAATTTGTTTTATGTTATGTTAGCTAGTTTAATTGAAAATTTTAGGTTGGTTACTTTGTTTTATGTTAGTTTATGTTAGCCACTTTGTTAGGTTAGTTATTGTGTTTTGTGTTATGTTGCTATGCCAGTCACTTTATGTTAGGTTTGTCATTTTGTTTTATGTTATTATGTTAGTCAGTCACTTTACAGGTATGTTAGGTTAGTTGCTTTATTTAATGTTGTTAGTCATTTTTTATAGAAAAATAGTCCTGTAAATGAAAAACAGACCCATCATAGTAGCACATATAGGCTACGTTCACACTGGCAGTTTTTGGGATTGACAACCGCATTTACTTACAGGTGTGAGTCTCGAAATGTCCCATTCAAACAGCAACTTACAGTAGCGTCTCAAATACTGCATTCTCTTACCAGTAACCTTAAAGAAAAATCTGCGTACCACCTGAGGTACACTTATCCTCCAGTTAAGAATCTCAGACAACGTTACTGCAGAAGGTAGAGACCGTAAAAGCCCAACTGTTGAACTCGAGACCTGTTAGTTACCCCAGACTAGTGCTGTGGATCCAGCAGAGGAATGTGTGGAATGAAGCCTGTTAAAGTTTTACAGCATCAGACCTTTAGCCTGAAGTTTTTATTACATTTTTGGAAATGGAAAAGCTCCCCCCCCCCTATTTTTCACTTATGCGCCCCCTCTCTTTCTTCTCTTTATGTCCATATGTTGGCAATCTCCAAGGTCCTTCTCTTTCTCTCTCTTCCACTTGCTTGTTCCCTCTCTCTCCCACACCTCACTCGATCATTATGATTACATCCGAAGGGAGCACCAAGTGTTTCGCAATCAACCTCTCCGATTAAAAAAAAAAAAAAAAAAAAACTGTTGTATTTAGAATAGGAGGGGTGGTGTGGGAATCCATTATTGAGAGTGGAGTGTGACTACTCAGTCACTGAAAGCCCAATAGGAAACACTAGCAGCCAGAGGAGGAAAATTAGCCCAGTCCTTTTGGGCTCTGATATATGGCGCACATCTGGGCTGCCGTCCATTGTTTTCAATTACGACTTTAAGCATGGCCTCCTGCGTGCTAAGCAATGCTCCCCCTCTGTTTTTTTTCTTTCCATAGCCCCTTTCTCTCCCTCTCTGACCAATTACACAGTGGACAGGTGTCGTGTAGTGCTAACAGATTGGCCCACCCGCCTCTGTCTATTTTTCTCGCTGTGCTTCTGGAGCGCTCAGCATAAGCTCCCCGGTGACGATCACGACAACTCTCTTTTTTTTTCTCTCTCTCTCTCTCTCGTTGTCATCTGAGTGACTATGAGACATGTGGGTGAGAAGTTCATCATGCAGTCAGTCATGTCTAATGAACGGTTAGACCTGCTTCCAACACTCGTGATTTTGACAGGGATTTTGCATGTAATTAGGGAGCGAGAATCACGAGGTGAATGTAAGCTATTAAAATGCAAGACCCTGCACAACTCGAAAGCTTTCCAAGTGTTTCTGTATATACTGTACAGTATAAGTTGAATTTGCTATCATCATGAATTTTGATTACTGTAGGCCTTAATCAGAGTACAGTAGATGCCACATTTAAAGACCCCATGAAATCAAAATAAGAGTTTTGTGGCTTTTAGTTCATGTCTGTTAGCTTTTATTTTATATTTTGGTTATCTAATAAATATAATTATTTATATATAATAGTTTTTTTTTTTTTTTTTTTTTTAATTTCAATGTATTTTTATATTTCTTAAATCTAAATGTGCAGAAACAGTAGAGCTTAATCAGAGAAGACGTCATATTTAAAGGCCTCATAAAATCAAAATGAGTAGTGTGGCTTTTAGTCCATGTCTGTTAGCTTTGAAGCCACTTGCTTATTTTATTTTATTTTATTTTAAATGGTTATTTATTTTCTGAATATAACACATTTATTTAAATTTATTTTTAGATTTAATAAATGTGCAGAAACTCTGCAAGGCCAGAACTATTTCATTGAGGTGCTTTACTGGGTTTGAAATGAATGCTGTAGATTCACTTATTGTGGACACTAGATGCTTGATGTGGTTTCAATCATGATCCGATTATGATATCAACATCCAGTGATTTTTTTTTTTTTTTAATTTATTTGGTCTTTGCATTCACAAATAAAAAGAAAATCTCAATTTCTAATTTACATTAAAAAAAGACAGTATTGTCTTTTATTGACAGTATTGCAGTATTTTATTGACTTTTATTGTCAGTATTGACAGTATTGCAGTATTCCTTCAAAACTAACCTAACAAAGTTTCATATTGAACTGTTTCTGACTTATTTCTTTGCAGAATGAATACATTATGCATTTCCTATTTGTTGTCTTAGTTGACTTAACACAAATCTTTCTTTCTCTTCAGATAACATAAAGCGAAAACTGCGACGGCGACCAATTTGGGGGCGGGGCATTATCAGGAAGAAAAAGAGCTATAAAAAGGAGGAAGCAGAAGAAGATGATGAACCAGATGAGGAAGAGGGAGCAGAAGACTCGGCTGCAATGTTGCAAGGTGATGCCTGTCTCACTCAGGACGAGTCGTCATGTGATGCAATGGAGCTCCATCCTGACAAACAACCACTCCAGGCCAACGGACACGTCCTCTCCACAGAGGAGGAAAACTCCTGCGAGCCGACGGCCACTCAGGACCCTCAGGGCGAAGAGGAGGCCATCGAGACGCCCTCGGATGAGGCTCCCAGCGGTAAGGAGCCATCTGAGGCCCCGACGGTCCCCACACCTCAGGAGTGTGTGAATGGAAATGAATCTATGGACAGCGTGTACAGTGATGCTCTAGATAAAGAAACAGAGGTAGACAGAGGTATTAAACTAGATGCACTTAAAGAGAAACGAGTGGAGCATAAAGAACCTTCTGCCCCAGAATGCAATGCAGAGGAGAATGTTGCGGCAGCGGAGGAAACCGCGTCTGATGGCGACCATGAAAAAGAAGGTATGGCGCGTTAGATTTGGCAAATGCCAATGTATTAATTACGCATATTATATTATATATTTTCATATATTTAAAATGTTTATGCACTCAATTTAGAGATTTTAAAATGCATAGAACACTGCAATAAACATAATTATATGTAAATCTCATATGTAATTAAGCGTTGTTAAATAAATAACTGCCCAAACTAAAGTTTTAGTCTTAACAGATGTCCAAAAAGATACAGGACCGATGAATAATTCCTAGTATTGATAGTCAACTGTATGGTTAATCACAATTTGGAGAAAAATACTCTGTACTTGGACTTCAAAACACCATCTGCTTGTGAGCGCTTCTCCTGCCGAGAGTTAAATACACCAGCAGAAACACCCTGAGGACTTGTCTCTTCTTATACGGCTACAGACATGCTTTTCCTTCACCAGGTGTTGTCTGTTTCTCGTGTGTTGCGTGCTCAGGTTTTTTTTCATAATGAGACTTTGCTTCGTTTTTATAGGTTCATCAAAAGGGAAGAAATGTGGTAAAGGTCCATCCGAACCGGAGTCAGAGGAGTTGGCTGTCAGACTCGAGGAGGCTGTGCAACTTCCGCCACCTCCTGCTCTCGTGGTTGACCACAAGCGGCTCGAGGTGAGGTGGAAATTAAGTTATTCTTAAGAACTAAAATATGATTTAAAGGGGTGTTTGATTATGATTTCACTTTTTTAACTTTAGTTAGTGTGTTATGTTGCTATTAGAGCATACACAACATCTACAAAGTTAGGACGCTCAAGGTTCAAAGCAAAGCGAGAAATTTTCTTTTAAAGAATTCTCTGTTTAAGGACTACAACAAACGGCTGGTAGGGACTACAACGAGCTTCTTCCCGGGTTAGTGACATCATTAACCCTAAAATCTAAATAAACCCTGCCCTCGAGAGCACGCAACAAAGGGTGAGGCCATGTTATTGCAATACAGTACCTAACACAATTGCAATAGCATGTCATAAAAGCAAGATGACAACATGACAAGTTATAACCGTAATTAAACTAAACTATACCTGTTCTATCTTCATGCAGCATATTCTCTGGCTCTGTAGGCATCTTACAACAGTTCCCACATGAGCGATTTATAGATTATCATGACAGAATATGCTAATCAATGACTTTAAGATAGTTAACTCCACATCAGCTACATAAATTCATCAACTAACCATTCAGAAACGTCCTGTTGCATTCTACATGTTGTCACTTCTTCTTGAGTCTCTCCATCATTGTCTGACTCCGGTTTGAACATAAAAGGCTGAATAGTTTTCAGTGATTCTGAAGTAATCGGAGCTGCTGCTAACATGAGCTCTTGAAACTCTGAAACTCTCTTCTTGGGAGCAGCAGCTCATTTGCATTTAAAGGGACACACAAAAACTGAGCGTTTTTGCTCACCCTCAAAAAGTGACAAATTTAACATGCTATAAAAAATGATCTGTGGGGTATTTTGAGCTAAAACTACATATACACACTCTGAAGACACCAGAGACTTGCTTTACATCTTGTAAAAGTGGCACTGTATGACCCCTTTAATTAGTTTACATTAAATTGTAAAGTTTTTTTTCCGCCTCTGAAACCAATATTATAACCCCCATCAAATTATTGAAGTTAATGGGTTGGAAATACAGTTTTCTGGCGTCTTCAGTGATTGTTCTGAGGTAACATACATCCATAAGCACATCCCATAAGCTCTCTGCACTCATTAGCATTACTGTAGCTGTGCTGTAATACACTGATCTCAGAAGGAGGGAAATCACTCCAATCATCAACTCGTTTTGGAAAGAAAGTCATCAGTGTGGAGACTGCTTCATCATCATCATCATCATCATTAGGCAATTTTGGAGGTATTCATTCACACTCATTCGCTAAGTCATTCATTTTCCATTTAATTATTTGCTATCAACTTCATCAAATTAGGGCAGCAATCGTCGATTTTGTTTCTCCTCTTACGAGCACAAAAACCTTTAGTTCCAATCTGGAAAGCACAAGTGGATCTTTCAACAAGTTCTTATTCCTGAATGAGTTGCTGCATCCCAATTCACCTACTTATACTATGCCCTGAAAGTAGAGTTACACACTTCCTTGCAGTGTGCAAATATAGCATGTTATCCTGCTATTCCTTGCATATAGTAAACAATATTCATATAGCATTTCTAGGAGTAGTATGCCATTCGGAACACGCCCTTTAATGTGACTTAATATGCTGCACATCCTGTTTGCTAAACAGTGATTGAAATATGTGTGAGACTTACACTTTCAACACAGCAAATGGCAGGCGTGCTGAGTTTTCTTCTCACCAGTACTAAAGTGCCAACTGTAGTGCTCAGACTGGTGACCGCAGCATCTGAAGAAGAGACTGAGCAGTCGGCTCTATCGCATGACGACATGCGACACACCCCGCCGCCACATCATCTATCACACCATCATCACTGAAAACCCCCCCTGAGAACTCCTTACACGGATCGCCGGCCACTGGGCTGTGTGAAGCGATGGGGGGCGAAGGCCCGGAAGCACGTGTGGCACTAATCCTCCGGCTTATTTGTTCATTTACCGAGAAAAGGCTGATATCTTTAAGAAACAGATCGTGAAGTGACGGATGCTGTGAATAATTGCTTTTTCATCCCTGGCTTATGGAACAAATTGAATTGCCGTTGAAGTGGGGTGAGAGTTGCCGTTTAAGCAGGTATCTCCTGTTTGGGGTGGCAAAATGCCTGACACATATTAGGAATGAAAAGTGGGCTGTTTTCCTGTGCTTCATTCATATTCATTGACTGGAGATGCGCTCATTACTATTGACATTTTTGCTGCGCAGCACGGCCCTCAAACACATTTGAAATTAGAGGGCCGTCACAGCAAACTATGAGTTTCATCTTGCCTTGGTGTTTTTGTGCATCGCAAGAAGCCAGCATCACATCATGTGTCAATGTTTGGATGCATAATAAATACCACAGAGCAGCTAAAAAGTTGAGCCTGGAGATTTGGAAAGGTTGTCTTCTCTCTTGATGACATCCCTGGATCTTTAACGTGATCGTGGCCATATGGCTCCATCGCTCAACAAGAAGACATGCTTGTCTAAATCTTTCTTTGCTTTGGACACAGTAAAAGGTTTTATCCTCAAGTTTAATGTTTTCTTAAAAGCATGCTTATTATAGCATGTCAAGCTTCATGTCTGCTGTTCTCATGACCAAAGAAATTGGTCCGTTTTCAGTCAAACATGTTCCCTGTTCGTTCTTCTAGCTGGGTGAATCTTACAAAACCTGTCAAGAACAAGTCTGGCTCACATTTCACCACAACATCAAAAATAAGAAAATATGAAATTATTTTATATTTAAAGAAAATGAAGCCTATTTTTTGGAGACTTTTGTATTGGTACATTTTAGTATTATTATTTAAATTTAGCACTTTCCATTTTCTTCTCCATTGTCTTTTATTTTCCTGAGTACTATTAGAGTTAAGTATTTATACATCATAGTCTTATTTTATGCTTCTTTTATATATATATATATATATATATATATATATATATATATATATATATATATATATACAGGTGCTGGTCATATAATTAGAATATCACAAAAAGTTGATTTATTTCACTAATTCCATTCAAAAAGTGAAACTTGTATATTATATTCATATATACCATGGTCCTTAAACCAGGTACTGGTAGCTTTGGCACTGTGTGCAGGTGCCAAGTCCTGTTGGAAAATGAAATCTGCATCTCCATAAAGTTGGTCAGCAGCAGGAAGCATGAAGTGCTCTAAAACTTCCTGGTATATGGCTGCGTTGACCTTGGACCTCAGAAAACACAGTGGACCAACACCAGCAGATGACATGGCACCCCAAACCATCACTGACTGTGGAAACTTTACACTGGACCTCAAGCAACGTGGATTGTGTGCCTCTCCTTTCTTCCTCCAGACTCTGGGACCCTGATTTCCAAAGGAAATGAAAAATTTACTTTCATCAGAGAACATAACTTTGGACCACTCAGCAGCAGTCCAGTCCTTTTTGTCTTTAGCCCAGGCGAGACGCTTCTGACGCTGTGTGTTGTTCAAGAGTGGCTTGACACAAGGAATGCGACAGCTGAAACCCATGTCTTGCATACGTCTGTGCGTAGTGGTTCTTGAAGCACTGACTCCAGCTGCAGTCCACTCTTTGTGAATCTCCCCCACATTTTTGAATGGGTTTTGTTTCACAATCCTCTCCAGGGTGCGGTTATCCCTATTGCTTGTACACTTTTTTCTACCACATCTTTTCCTTCCCTTCGCCTCTCTATTAATGTGCTTGGACACAGAGCTCTGTAAACAGCCAGCCTCTTTTGCAATGACCTTTTGTGTCTTGCCCTCCTTGTGCAAGGTGTCAATGGTTGTCTTTTGGACAACTGTCAAGTCAGCAGTCTTCCCCATGATTGTGTAGCCTACAGAACTAGACTGAGAGACCATTTAAAGGCCTTTGCAGGTGTTTTGAGTTAATTAGCTGATTAGAGTGTGGCACCAGGTGTCTTCAATATTGAACCTTTTCACAATATTCTAATTTTCTGAGATACTGAATTTGGGATTTTCCTTAGTTGTCAGTTATAATCATCAAAATTAAAAGAAATAAACATTTGAAATATATCAGTCTGTGTGTAATGAATGAATATAATATACAAGTTTCACTTTTTGAATGGAATTAGTGAAATAAATCAACTTTTTGATGATATTCTAATTATATGACCAGCACCTGTATGTGCGATATGGCTGCATATCAGCACGGCTGTGATTCGGCTGTAGGCACGAGGCCACAGGTAATCACAGCGTGCTGATATACAGCCATATTGCACGGCTATGGAGATCATGTGATATTGCGTTTATACAACAGTTCGATAACACGAGTGTGTAAATAAAAAAATAACAGTGGAGTGTCTTTAAAACCCTCTTTTGTGCAGAACTACTTCCTTCCGCCACGGATTCCAATCTCAAGTTGACAGTTTGACCAAGGCTCCGTTACCAATTCTAAGACATCACTTTAGAACTAGTAACGAAGGAATGTTGAGTCCCTCCATTGAAACTCATTGTATTTTGTACAGTATTATTGAGAGAGAGAGAGAGAGAGATCGCCTAGGTGAGCATTACCTGTGCTTGATATAACATTCATTCTTCAGGTCGATGTCCATAATATTGTAACCATTATAAAAATCCATTTGAATGTCCGCTGAGGAAAGCGATCTTTGTATTTGTCCTATTTACAGTTAAGGGAAATTTCCATAACAGGGCTAAAACAACGTCCTTTGTTTACAAAAGTCCCTTTCAATTTAAAAGTCTCTTGCGACTGATTCATTCACTCGTAAAGTTTGCCGCCGTCTAATGGCGTATTAATGTAACTTTCTCTCAATCCATATTATGCACTAATGGACCCTTTCTCAATACCAAATGCAACATATTATTTATATAAAATATTTATTGAACAACAGTATTTAAATTAACAACAATAGCCATTATAAATGACAATAGGAAATAAACACAATTGTACAATTCAGTCAAACGTACAGTACAAAAGCAGTGCTCTACAGGATGCAAGTTAAATATAGCCTTAATATTAAATTATTAAATTTAACATAGCCCCTAAATTTAACAAGTAATAGATTAATAAGACCAAAATGAATTATATCTCATGTTTAACCACTATAAGAGACAGCAGCAAATCCCCGAAACACGGGTCGAGATGAAGCTGTTCTCGGTGGGTACACAAGCATTGAACAGCCGCTGACGACCTGGAGCTCGCATCTCCAAAAACGTCTAAACAAACTGTAAAATAGGCACTGTGATTAAATATGAGTCACATTTTTCAGCTCTAAACAACTACATTCTCGCCTAAAAAAAAAAAACTATTAAAACTACAGTTTGTGGTAACACAAGCGTAGTATTTGTGTAAAAAAAAAAAAAAAAAAGTGTGTATATATGTGTGTGTGTATATATGTATATATGTGTATATATATATATAATATATACACACACACACATATATATATATATATATATATATATACACAGAGCTTAACAAAACACAAATATGTACGTGTGTGTGCACGTGCAAAATGTCTAAATGAACTCAGTATTGTCAATGTAATTAATACAGTCAAATATGATAATTGGATTTATTTATATTTTCCTGATTTCAGCAGTTTGTTTTTCAGAGCTTTTTCAGTCAGTTCTTTCTTCTGCTCTCTCAGCAACACTGAATGTTTGAGTGTGAAGAGAGCTAAAATAAATTATCTCTTGACTAAACTGATGGAAAACACATGCCAGGAAATAGATCTTGCCAACCTGCAACACATACTTTGCTATGGTTCAGCGCTAGCCAAACATAAACTTGTGCTATGCTAGGGTACCGTTCGCCCAAACTTAAACGTGCTTGTGCATGTATTTGGCCAAACTTGCCAAGCTGAGAACAGCACTCTATCCAGACGGTTGGAAAAGGTGTTTATAGAACATCTGTCTTAGTATGTGAGAAATTACGCTAGTCATCTTTGTTTAGACACAGGAACGAAAAAGACGAGGCATTACACCATTTATGTGCTAATGAGCCGTGGTGGGTCCATTGTTTTTTTGATGCAATGTAGTACACAAAAAGTAGATGCACGGCCATTACAAAGAAAATAAATGGAAATGTCATGCCAGTTTGATGATATCTTTGCTTTGCTGCTGCTGTCACTGGAGATGACAACACAAGAAGCAAACATGTAATTGGTTCTGATCGGCCGAACCCTAACCCTTGTTTTAGAACAAGAGTTACAGATTTGACATTTTGGACAGCACATCAGACTGCATGAGACATTATTACATGTGGCAGTTCAGACCTTAAGTTTAAGTTTTTAAACTTGTTTTTAAACTTTGTTTGATATGTGTCACATTAAGCCCAGAGGCAATTGATTTTATGTCGAACCCGTCAGTTGCTGTGTCGGGCTGATGGCGCAAAGATGAGCAGCACAGACTCTTTCACAAAAAAAAGTTTTTAGTTGTATGCTTTTCAGCTGTATTCAATATTTTTACTGTTCATTTTTTAGTTTGTGATGTGCATTTTGGTCATTTTTGACTACACAACCAGTAGTGTTTGCCGCCATTTTTTTAGTCCACACATCTTTTGTAGTCCATTTCGGTCTGTTTCTAACGCAAAGCTATCTTATACTGTAGTTGAAAAAGGACTTTGAAGACATTGCATAGGTTGATTGGACTGCTTTTACGGTGCTTTTTATATTCTTTTCATTTCTGGGTGAACTATTATTTTAATATCTGTGGTCTAAAGTCTACTTTTTTCAGGAATAAAAAGAAATATCTTTTCCATCTTAGTGTGAAATAGTAATATTACCCAGTGCAGCACAATACAGCCTTGTGTGTCTCAAATTGATCTCAAAGGTTTAATTTTACTCAGTTCATCTTGTGGATCTTCCACAATAGTTGCATCACTTGTTCCACTTCTCTAACTTGACCATTTCAGCTTTCGGTTTGTCTTAGTCGAATGTATTATACATGTTCTGCAGCTGGAGCGCATGAGAGATTTGTATTAAAATTAAGAACGGAGAAGTTCTCCTTTATTTTTCACTCAACAACGTCTTAATCATGGCCCATGTGAATCTAGCTCGTCTGAGCCTTTATAATGACATACTAACAAAATCTATGACTGAATTATTCAACAGTTATAGTCCTCAGTAATAAGAACAGTACAGTATTGGTTTTATTAATACAACGCTTTTAAACCTAATGGTCACAAAGTAAAAACTTTTTTTTTTTTCTTTGTGACGTAACTTTTTGGCTTTTTGCTTTTGAAGCAGAGTTTTTGATGAACTTTTAAAGCAGCATATGTTGTGACACTGACATGAATTGTGATATTTTTCTTTTGACCTTCCTCAAGAACAGTTTGTTTTCTCTTTTTTAATGTAGGTTTGTTTTGCACTTTTATACTGCAAAATATTTGCTGACCTTTGTTTATATGTGTAGGTTGGTGAAGCATAGCTTCATCCAGCAGTTACTGTAATTTTCTTTTCTTTTTTAATACTTCATAGAATAAAATGTTTTCAAAGCTTTAACTTTGTTGCTGTGAAATTTTAAATCTTGCTGTTAGTTGACCGGCTTGTGTTCTGTACTCCCACAAATTAATGCCTCCGTATCACTCCATCTGTGAGATTGATGTCTGGGCTGGTCAGGTTATTACAAAACAAGTCTTTTAGCGAAAGTCAAATGGACTGTGTGAACAAGTCTTTTAAAGCTAGGATTACCGTTCTATTCAGGGTTGATGGAGGGCGTCTACCATCCATGACCGTTCTCCCACAGTCAGTGACACAGATGAGCAACGACACAGAGAAACAGCACGGGTCCACAGCTAACCCTGCAATTGAAATATTTGCAAATTGTGATATTTACTGCTAATTATTTAGAATTTAACATGTTACGTTGCCATAATGCCATTGACTGTGTGTGTGTGTGTGTGTGTGTGTGTATATGTATGTATGTGTGTATATATATATATATATATATATATGTATGTATGTATGTATAGTGTAAAATATGTAGTGTATTTTACACTATTCAGTTTTGTTTTGTTTTTTGTTGTTGTTGTTTTTTTAGTTTGGAACTGACACTTCTGTCAGTTTCAGCCAAGTGAACAATTATGTAACTAATAAAGTCACTTATAATGTCTATATATTACGAACTTTGGTTGTTTCCACACTTGGACTGAGCAGAGGGTTGTTTTCTGGTGGTGTTGCTCTTCAGTATGCTTATATTTACCTTCAATGTCCTCTAGTGGTTTTTAATGAAGACATTTGGTTGTTTTCATTGGTTCAGGGGCTGTCATCGCACTGCAGAGATATGGTTTCAAACTTATCCGTAGGGGAAGCTTTAATGTCTCCCCAAAACCAAACCCGAATCCTCAATTGCTACTGTATTTTGGTAATCTCGGCACATTCTGCTTTGTGCCTGTGTGCTCTTTTTCTTTCCGGCTCCAACCTTATCAGGAACTGGCACTGTTTATGTTGACTCGGACCAATGCAGTCTGAGTAATAACTTGTCCCTGCGCGATTTGATGAGCTCACAATTGGCCGGAGGATGGTTGTGATGAACATGTCAATTGAAAGGCCACTGTTAAGTCTGAGGTGTTTTAATTAAACCGAGTGCAAACAGTAAATACTTGCATTCTGGAGCTGGGCATGAAATGGAAGGTAATTATGATGTGCCTTAATTAGCTGTCGGCGTGATCGTAATTGCTTTTGAAGATGGCTGACCTCTCTTCCTGGGTGTACATGTTGGGGAGTCAATGTTGTCACAGTTGTTTCTTTTGCAGGTGTGCGTCTGGTCAAACTATCTTTTTGGAGGTTACCTTCTCGGTTAATGTTCATTTATTTTCCCACTCAGTTTTTTATACAGTTCTCATGTGTACATTTAACATGGCAACAGGTCTATAGAGGAAGTTGATGGAAGCAGTTTCTTGAAATATATTCCTGTTGAAAATGACAGAATAGAGCCGCGTTACTGTCATCTCAAACATGACTCCTTTTCAGTCCATTAAATTTCTGAAATTTGGATTACTGGTATATAACTAGGGCTGGGTCATATAGCTAAAAAAGTTCTGTTTTTCAGCCTTTTAACAATATTTAGTATAGTATAAAACGGCATGCCTTTTTTTTTTTCTTCAGTCAGAGTAACTTTCATTTCAACCAGACAGCCATTGTAGTCAAATGGATTCAAACTGTTTCATGTCAGAAGCAATATTAAGTTGTCTAATTAAATTGTAGCACTGTTTTTCATTAAATTAATTGGTATTAATAAACAGCATTGTTGACCTTCACGTTTATTTTACTAAAACATTTTACATAAAAATGTTTGTCATAGATTTATGTTTTAAGGAAAATGTTAACAAATGCTGTTTTGTAATCCATTCAGACAGTTGTTGTAATTTTACACACCTAAAGGATCTTTAAATGATTGAAATGATAATATTTTGTTCAGAACCGACATTTAAGCATGTAGAACATGGTTCTGTTCATAGAAGGTTCAGTTGTTTGCTGTGATGAGCTGGATTTGGCATCTGTGAGGTTGCCTCCACCACACCTGTCTCCACACTGCATTAGCTGTCAGCTCCCATTTTCTTTCACTGCATGTTTGTAGCTCGGTCTCCAGAAACTAAAACAATGCCATTAAACTTCAACTTCAAATTAAGCCTCTTCAAGACCATTCCAAACACCACATTCATTTTCCAACAGCACAGCAAACCACAGGATGCACATTCATCAGTGGCTTTAATGCTTGACTGAAATGTTATATGTTAGCAGGTGCAGGTCAGATTTCCCCAAGAAAATCAGAATGAGAGACAGACTGTATCTCTCATATGTCAGCATAAACTTTACAAAAATGCTTGATGCGTGTGTATTTGAGGATTATATGTGATTCATTCATTACCTCACTTCCAGATGCCTCCCTTAGAGCCAGATTTTACTTGAATAAAAATGAGTCATTTAAGTATAAGAGCTTTTCTCTCTGAAAACAAAAAGAAACCCAAGGCATTATTCCTGCCATTAACAAATCAAACACTAATAAGCATACGAGCTATGAACATTACTTCTGCATTGGCAGATCTGGCAGACTCAGATAAAATCTGACCATACTCATCAAAGTGGTCATTATTCACTCACCCAGCCTAATGTCGTTCCAAACTCGTGGGGCACAAACATGAGAAATTCTAAAGACTTTTTGTGGTTTTCCATGCAATTAAAATGTAAGAGTTCAAGCAAAAACAGACACAAAAGCACTATAAAATTAGTGTATAAATAGTCTTCTGAAGCTTTGTGTGAGGAACAGACTGAAAATTAAGTTATTTTCACTGATAATCTTTCCCTCGCTGAGCTGTTAACCACTGCAAAGGGATGAAGTTAGTAAGTTGAATTCGAGAACCAGATCAGTTTAATTCAAATGAATTATTCAGACTGGTTTTGTGAACCTAATCAACCAATTTATTAGAAAGATTTGACTCAAAAGAAAGATTCATTCATGAACCTCTCTCAGGGCGTTTTCAGACCTGTAGATTGTTTGCTTTGTTCCGAAACAGGGACTTAATTTGTTCATTTCTTAATTTCTTCTTGGTTTGGTTCGCTTTCAGAAGGCAACATTTCAAAGCGTACCACATGTCAGTAAACCTGTCCTCTTATTGGTCTGTGTCATCCATCAAGATTGACAAGCTCACTCCGCAGGCTTATTGTGGGTTTTTCTGTTGCTGTCGTGACGCACGCAAACACTATGAATGTAGCCTTGATTCCTGCTTTGACTGATAAATTATATATATTTAAAATTATATATGTATAATTTATGCAGTTAGAGCTGGAATCAATGCTTCATGTGGAGAGCAATTACACAACATTTTAAGATGAAGAGGCGCTCTTTGGTTTTCAACCAAATAAACTCACATAATCAGACACTGCTGCTTTTTATATTACAGATTTCCCATTATGAATAATGATACCACTTGGTTCGTTGGTTCATTGGGTCGGATTGCTTTCTCACCTCAACCACTCCAGAGTTCCTTTTCAATCGGGCCGAGACCACCTCGTTCAGGCGATCTCGGAGTGATTGTTTTGTTGTGGATCCGAGAGTGATTGCTGTGTTCATATATGCCTAAACGAACCAAACTAAGGGAGAAAACGCACCAAACAAACTCTCCAAAAACGCCCTCAGTCTGTTCCTCACACAAAGTTGTCACTCCATGTTAACTGTAATTGCATGGAAAAATTTCTGTCACACAGGTTTGGAATAACATGAACATGAGTAAGTGTTCCTTAACCCACAAAATTATGTTGAATTGTGTTATATTTTCCTGTGTTTCAGGCTTTGTTGGAGCAGGTGGTTGTGAAAAGTGAGGGCTTCAGTGTGGATCATCTGGAGAGAGTTTACTCAGTGCTCAGCCAGTGTATTTACCAGCACCGCAGAGACTACGACAAGACCCGTCTGATAGAGGTTGAGTGACGCACACACAGATCAATATGATGTTCAAAGACATTATGGTCCTGCTGGTTGTGCAATTTATCAAATTACATGTGTGCTTCATGTGCACAAGCAAAAAGATTGGACATACCCATATTTGTGACCCTGGACCACAAAACCAGTCAAAAGGGTAAATTTTTTGAAATTGAGATTTATACGTCATCTGAAAGCTGAATAAATAAGCTTGATGTATGGTTTGTTAGGATAGGACAATATTTGAGATACAACTATTTGAAAATCTGGAATCTGAGGGTACAAAAAAATCAAAATATTGAGAAAATCGCCTTTAAAGTTGTACAAATGAAGTCCTTAGCAATGCATATCCACTCACAAAAATGAATTTTTGATATATTTACGGTAGGAAATTTACAAAATATTTTCATGGAACATGATCTTTACTTAATATCCTAATGATTTTTGGCATAAAAGAAAAATCGATAATTTTGACCCATACAATGTATTGTTGGCTATTGCTGTGGTAATTGTACCACATGATAGCATGCCAAACACTTTCACTAGATAATATTTTATTAGCTTTATTTGATGTGATATACAAGCCGACACTACATAAAATATGGATTTCCTGATAAATTCCTTTTTTTATTTTTTTTATTTTATATTTTATTTTTAATTTAATTTTTAATTTTTATTTTGTGTGCTGATTTCAAACTTATAAATAAATCCATGTTATTTTATAATTTTTATATTCCTATAGTTTAACTTTTGTGCTATAATTTTATTTGTGTGCTTATTTCAAACTCATAAATACATGCTTTTATTTTATTTTATTTATTTTATTTTGAAGCAAAACCATAAAACTGGATTGGACCACAAATATATTTGGTTTAAAAATGTTTTAGTACCTCTGTATTTTAGCGATAATGACTGCAAAATAATGACTACTAAATGGTTTATCTCCAGTATAATACTGAATTAATACAATACCATTATTAACTAGTAGCTCTATACTGACTAATGACTCGTAATGTTCAGTTCAGTCATGTGTCATGTGTGACGGCGGCTCAGAGGAGATGGATACACAGTGATTGAACACGGCACACCGAACAGCTGCTGTGTGTCTAAATTACATTGGTGCGCCAATGGTAGAGAGCTCTCGCACGGCCTCCTGGGAAATTATGTGCGCTGTTCTCAAATACAATAGTAATGGTAGCTGCCCAGCAGAAACAGATTAGAATTGCTCCAAGGAATTATGCCCGCCTTGACTGAAGGCTAATTTGCATGTTGTGTACCAATTCCTCATTGAGAGCACCCTAATGGAGTCGTATTTATTAATTCCAGGATGATTCGAGATCGAGGCCATCTGGAAAAGCTGTATGTGCTTAGATTTTAATCCGCTGGTCTCTGTCAGATTGTTGGATCTTTTGCAGCCGGTGGACCGGAGCTGAGATCCACAGAGGATAGCAGAAATTGGACATGATTTTGTTTAATTGTTCACACATTGACCTGTGCTGTAAAATGGCTTTAGAGTTTAATTCTTAGCTATACTTTGACCTCAACAAGAATTATCATGTCAGATAAAGAGTTGTATTAACTCCATGTGTGGTTTGAAAGAACGTAAAGCGGAGTTCTAGCCATACACAATGTGATAAAGTTGATGGCTTTTTCTTATGCTATTTTAGCTCTGCCCAAAGTCACGTGATTTCAGTAAACGAGGCTACATCATAAGTGTTTCGAAATTTCAATGGTTCACCACTGGGGGGCGTGACTTTGGCAGTTTGATAGGCGCTCCGAACCACTGATTCGAAACAAGAGATTCGTAAAGCTTCGAAGCTTCATGAAGCAGTGTTTTGAAATCGCCCATCACTAGATATTGTTGAATAAAGTCCTTATTTTGTTTTTTTGGCGCACAAAAAGTATTCTCGTCGCTTTATAACAGTAAGGTTGAACCACTGTAGTCACCTGAACTGTTTTAAATATGTCTTTAGTACCTTTCTGGGCATTTGAAAGTGTTAATTATCTTGCTGGCAATAGAGACCTCACTGAGCCATCGGATTTCATCAAAATATCTTAATTTGTGTTCTGAAGATGAACGATAAATGTAATAAAAATGTACGTTAAGTAATAATAATAAATAATAATAATAAAATAAGTTATGCTTATGTACATATAAAAATATCATAATATCTAGTTCAAATAATGACCTTCAAAACTTTACTTTTATGCCAATTTTATCTTGGTTTCATTTATAAATTATCCATTAAAAAAGAAATTTTAAAGAAATTCACATTTAACAATGTGCCATTAATGACTGTTTTCTGTCTGTTGATTTTCAGGCGATGGAGAGGCAAGTTAAGCATTTCGAAACATTCCTGTGATGAATAGAGGGCTTTCAGAGAGAAATGTGATCGGAGACTCTTTTGATAGAAGAGGGAGAGGCCAGCGTTCTGAGCCAAGTCCTTAACGTGGAGCAGGTCTGGACGCCTCGGTCTTAAATGACAGCGGGAAGGGAAAAAAAAAAAGGTGCAGACATTTGAAACAAAGGCTTACAAAGGCGACCTTGGTGCTATCATCTCAGGTACCTGAAACAGAACCAAACACAAAAACTCCTGGAGGTTTCGTTTTTGCTTGTTTCTTTTTTGTATACTCACATACATGCCAATTGCTGATGATTGTTCTTGGTGCTATTGGGTGCTATTGTTTTTTTTTGTTGTTTTTTTTTGGTTTTCTTCATCTGCTGCTCCTTGTTCTTCTCATAAATAAGCAAACAAAACACAAACAAACAGTACAAAATAAAAGATTGTGTGATGTCACAAAGCAACCTCAGCCTCTGTCTACTGGAAGTAAACACATATACATACACACAGATTCTCACCAGCAGTGGAAAACTGTATACGGACGGTGTGATGCCCTACAGCTCGAGTCAGTTGGTCATTTACTGTGGAAATAAACTACATCACACTCTTTCTACGTCCAACCTCCAACCCCCTAAGCATCGTTCCACTCCTGTGATGTCACACCTTGTCACCATTGAGATTATCAACACTTTTTAGCCTCATAGATACTCCTGCTGGAACAACAACACGTTTTGTAGGGACGTCTAGTGACAAGTTGTTTTCTACTGGATGTTAATTGTAAGTTTTGCAAGGCCTCTGTATTGTAAACTTTTCCCTGTGAAAAATGAGACTGTGTTCTCCTATTCAGACTTTAATATTTGTAGAAACAAACAAAAAATAAATAAATGGACAGTTTTTGGTTAAAATAGATCTTTAGTAGTATTTTAGACCCATCACATATTTTCCCCCTAGGGCTTTTTCGTTTTTGTTTTATTTTTTTGGCATTTTTTTTGGTTTAACTGGATTTATGAATAGATTATCTGGAGATTGCACTGCCTAGCATGTGCCTTAAACTTTGAAATAGTATTTCACAAGCAATTAATGTTTGTGGACAAGCCACAGGGCTACAAACCCTTTCCAGATGTTTTAAGAGACTTCGATAAAGTCGTCTTTTGGTGTACTTTGTAGTTAATTGTTTGCCAGTCTCTTCTCAAGTCACCAATCCAAACATCTCCATGATTTGGTTGCTCCATCAAACGATGTGGCTTTCTTTTGCCATCCATTTTTATTGTAACATCATAAATTTGGAGTAAAAATATCAGCGATGTTTTGATGTTCAAATCGTTGAAGCTACAATGGCAGTCTAGGCAGTGCTGAATTTTTGAACGTAAAGCATTACTATATGTTTTTGTTGTATTTTTTATATTTTTTTGTTTGCCGTTTTTTAGTGTTTCCATTGTGCTAACTGTCTAATATTGTGCTAAATCCTGTTGCATTAATAACTTAATTTCAGTCAGTTTTGGTGTTGTTTAAGTATCATTAGCTCCCCCTCTCAAACTTTCAGCTTTCAATGCTTTGTAAAGAACGTTGATCCAAGTTCAAGAGTCCCCGTGACCTTGTCTCGGATTCGGTGCTATAAACAAAACGGAAAAAAGAGAGAAAAAAATAACACTTTTTAAGACATATGCAAAAGGATAAAACTAGGAGTTAGCTTTGGACTACTGCAGTGCGTGTGAGAGACAGAAGCACAGCTACCTCAGCAAGTTGTTTTCATGCGAAGAGACAAAAGTAATGACCTGTTTACTGACAAACAGTATTTGTTGACCTCTGTAATATCACTGCGCCCTTTAGAAATTCAAGCTAAGGTACTGGATCACCTCTCCGACATGTGGCTGCTGCAGTAATCCTCGGGTTTGTTCAGATTTTTTTTTTTTTTTCATTTTTTGGGTTGTTCTGCTTTTGAGCCGAGAAAAGAAATGGCATTGTAATATCGGTGAAATGTTATATACTGTATATTTCAGTTTTTCTACATGTGCATCCCATGATTTTTATATTAGTGGCCATGTTTGTGAAATGCTTCAGTCCATTTCATGTTTTTAATTTCTCTCAAACTTCGCAGTTGCATTTTTACTTCGTGCTATTGCCTGTCCTTTTTTTTTATTTATTAAATTATGATCATATGTTCAACCAAAACTAATTGGAAAAATTGTTACACGAAATTTGTGCCGAGACACGATGTAGCACATTTTTGTAGCAGGTGTTGCACGACGTTCAGAAACGGGGTTTACTGGTCTCAGGTCTCTGCTACATTAATATTTATTCCATAAGGGTGCATATGATGGTGGTTAGACTTCTTTTTCATTTTCAAATATTACTGTAGAGGATGAAGGGGAAGTTCATGTGGCTAATGTGTGTTTTGGGGTCCCTCTCCATCACCTGTAGTATCAACAACATGCTTAATTGGTGTAGCATGGAAGAAACTACTGTAATACTGACCACTTGTGCTTCTCACAAATTTATCTGGGGGGGAAAAAAAGATGATTTAGTTGATGCCAATTCACAAGACGCCCTGTTTTTCATAGCTATTTGAAAGCATAAGGTAATTGGCCCTGAATCTAAATCAAATCTTGGTCAGCGCATTATGTGGAAATGAAATTTCACATTTAGACCACTAATATATTTTTTAGAAAATTAACTCTTAAATCCTGCATTAAAATGTTTCAATGTGGGCATGAAAGTCTATGTAGTTCTATGTGTTTGACTACAAGTTAAAGGTCTTTTCCTTTAGTTGACCAGAGTTTAATTCAAATTGTTCGACTGACAGTAGGAAGTCAATAGCATTTCGCTTTAGGTAGGTGAATAAGACCCACTAAACCCACCTGATTTCAGTTTAACAAGTTCAGTCAATGCTCTATGTTGGAGAAATTTGTCTTGTTTGCAAATAATGGTTTATGTTTAGTTCATTTCATGTAATCAGTAGATTTTTACCCCTTTAATGATTTACAAGGTTGAGGGAATGTTTTTTTTTTTTTTTTTTTTTTTGAGTAATACCAGAATTTGTTCCTTTTTATATTTACTACTATGAAGCAAATCAAAACCACACATATTGTTCTGTCCTTCCCTGCAGTCCTTTTGTGAAATGAAATATTTACTGTAATTTCTGAAATAAACTGCTGTGATATACTTGAATAAAAGGTGCAAATTGAAGTTTCTCTGGGTGTTTCAATTTCAATCTGAGTCCTGTGTTGATTTGTAATGAGGGTTAGAGCACATTTTGGAGTGCGCTGTGTTCATAAATTGGAAATAGCAAAACAGTAAGTGTAAGATTGACCAATAAAAAGCACATTTGCATTCACATACATTACATGTTTTGACAAACTATCCAGCTTTGGCTTCATTTATTTATCAGGGATTTTAAAGGCACACATTTTTAAAATGTTATGGAAAAGACAACCTTCTATTATAGGGTTTCTGCAGGTCTTAAAAAGTCTTAAATTGGAGCAGAAAGTCTCATCAAATTCAGTATCATGGCATTAAATTAGGGCCCTATGATTGATATGAAATAAATTCTGTCATTTACTCACCCTCTTGTTCCAAACCTATTAAACTTTCATTCATCATATAAAACGATTGAGTCACTTCAGAAAATTGAGTAAACCACTCAACTCATATGGATTATTTTTATGATTTCTTTATGAACTTTTTGACGTGTCAAAGTGGTAATGATGTAGCTGTCTATGGAGCGACAGAAAGCTCTCAGATTTCATTAAAAGATCTTCATTTGTGTTCTGAGGATGAACAAAAGTCTTACAGGTTTGGATCAACATGAGGGTGAGTAATTAATGACAATTTTCATTTTTAGGTGAAATATTCCTTTAAATATAAATCCTGCATGTTTTCTCTGTGTGAATGAATGGTGCAGATGCACGGTTTCATCTTCTACATACATACTCTGCTCTGAGAGTCACTTCATGAGCATTTTGCTGTTTAATTTGAGAAAAACTATTGTCATATATACACAGATACTTAAAACGCTTCACGGCAACCCGTCAAAAATAAAAGTTCGGTTTAACTTGAAATTGTGACTATTGTACGTATTAATGTATTAATAATAATACAATTATTATTAAAACTTTTTAAAGGAATAATCACAATTTTCTTCCATGTTTTAATTTTAACAGTAAACCTCTGTTGTGCAGCACTTTATTTGCCAACAAAAATGAAAGGATTTAATTTTCATTTGCATAAACGATAAATTAGTTTTATGCCGTCATTTGATTACTTCATTTCATTTGATTAAAAATGAAAATGCACAACACAGAATTTCTGAAAAAACAAAACATTTCATAGTGCTCTATTATTATAAACAAATTAATAAAGTTGTTTTTATGAATTATTAAAATTTAATTAAACCATTTAAATGGAATCCAGAAAAATGAAAATGGAAAACAGAATTTGGTAAAAAATAAAACGTATTTCATAAGGCCCTAGAAATTAATTTTTTGTTAAACTTTTAATAAATTGCTGTTAAATTGTATGTTTCATGATTTCAATTAATTAGACATGCTTTTTGATTTATAAAAAGAATATCTTCCTCAGGATTTTTGTTTTCCAGTACAAATATCTAAACATCCTTAAATAAAGCTACATTTACTTGAGATCCAAAATTAAGAAATTAACTCTTGTTTTCTGAGAAATTGAACAAAACTGAGTTTATGCTTAAAACAAAATTCAAATGGAAAAGTAATTTTCATACACATTGACAGATATTTGTATTAAGTAGATTTTTCTCAACTCACCAGCAGATATTTGTTCTTGCTTTAATCATAAAATTACTTTCACAAGATCACAAGATTTCTTATCTTATGTCATTTTGCTTCTCAAGTAAATGTATCTTGATTTAAAACTAAGATATTTGCACTGGAAAACAAGACAAAACTTCTGAAAAAGAACCACTTTTTTGCAGTGCGATCAGAAGGTACAGTAAAAGTTATTTCCATATTCTAGTGTTTGGGAGCAGAGCTATTCAAACTTTATTTTTTGTAAAATTATTTAAAAATTAATGGAGATCTGTTGGAAATTGTATTTTCAAACTTTGACGTGTTGCTAATACCACTCATTGTGTGCTTCCTAGACATTTACATTTAAAGAACATATTGATGTGTTCCCTTGAATTTTCTTTAATTGGTCTTAAAAAGGTCTTCAATTTACCTTAATAAAACCTGCAGAAACCCTGTATTATAAATTGACATTTAATCAGTAAGAAATTGCTCTTCATAAGTGCATGCTCTGTAAAAGTTTTAAAAATCCTTATCAGTTAGCCACAAATGACAAAGTTAAGGAAATTCCTGTGTAAATGAGTGATGCGTAAATGACCAGTCAGTTTGTTTCTTTAGAATTCTGGATATGTATTTCAGCATTAATAACGTAAATTGTTCCGGTAGGGTACAGATTTACAGACATTGTCCAATCCATTGAATTTTCCTAAAAACATTTATACACAATTTTCATTGGTTTTTAAAATATACATATCTTCCCTATAATACAAAGTTTCTCCTTCCATCTTGCTCCATCTGTATTCTGCCATGGCTGCAGGCTCGTGGATTGGAATAAAACACAAGGTTTAAAAACCCATAAAGAAAAGGTGGAATGATTTACACAGAACAAAATGAAATGAAACTCCTCTGGGCATCACAGGTTCTGGTATTTTGTGCTTTGGAGTTCAGGAGGGCCTTCGTTCTATCCCATCTCTCTGTAGCGCTGACCCTCGCTCGAGGGCTACATGACCAGCGTCGACATCCTTTAGCTTCTTGCTGAAGTCCTTTCACGACGCAACTGATCTTTATATACGACACACAATCCCATTTTCTCATCTCACGTCATGACTACCAATGAAAAACGAGATGTAACGGAAACCTTCTCAAAGAAACATGATGTGGGAGAGGAACATCAACTCAAACACTGGAGGGGGAATAAAAAAAATAAATTGCATTTGGCTGACCAAGAATGCCGTTCCAATGGCACGACACCTGAGGGGGAGCTACGCTACGGATCCATTGCTAAATCTTGACCACGATGGTCCGACCGCGTTCCACCCAGGTTGGCTGGCTGGAGCTCGATGGGTTGGTTTAGGCCAGTTCGTGACATTAGAGAAGTCCAGAGTCAAACTCATCCTCAGCCACTCTGAATGTACTTCTTTATAACCACACATCCGTGTCTGAAAAGTGGACACGGCAGATTCTGCAGCAGCGTCCACGTGTTCGTGCAAGGGTCGAAGGTCTCCATGTTGCCCAGCGCTGGTCCCTCGCTGCTCACAATCCCTCCCGTTGCATAGATCTTCCCGTCTAGGATCGCCGCACTGGGGGAGGAAGAACAAGAGACCATTTCCCTTTCATTTATGCTACACCATTTGTAATGTGGAACATCGTTTATTGCATCGTGTAGCGCAATCTACTGTTCATTAGACCAACCTGCAGAACTGCCTGGAGTGATTCATGTTGGGGCCGGCTTTGATGTTGCCCTTGTCTGGGTCGTAGATAGTGGTGGCTCGGGCGTAGGCTCCTCCCAGGATGAAGATAAAACCATTGAGGCTCACAGCGGGAGCGTACTTGTTATCTAAATAAGCCCAAAAGGAGCACAGGAGGCAAGAGAACAACAGATAGAAGTTACTTCTCTGATGTATGTTTCAGCCACAGATGAATTTTTCCCTGGAATAATAGTGTTATTTTGGCATTATCATGGGTCTACTTACACATTGTGCTCAATGAAAGATCTATGGTGCTTTTTGGAGCTACAAGTAAATCATATGGCTGCTGGGATGTCTAAATTCTTATCAGCATGACTTTACAATGTTATTTCAGAAGATTCCTGTGAAACGGCTGATAATTAATGAGGTAGATTACGGGCTACCGTACTGTCTAGTACCTTGTGGTTTCTATTAGGGCTGTCCTCGACTGAAGATTTTTCTAGTCGACTAGTAGTCATTTATTTAAGCGATTAGTAGACTAATCGAATGTGTATATTAATAAGCCATATTAGTCATAATAATGAGCCTTTAATTGCCTATATATATATATAATACATAGTCTAATCAGTGCTCAAGCGCACGCATAAAACTTGCCACAGCGCACCGGCAAAAGTAATGATTATGAATGGGTTGTGAAAAAACAGCAAAGAGACTGTCTAAAGTTTTTAATCATTTATTGATAAAGTTTTCTGTCGACGATGCTGACTCGTCATCTCCGCAGTAGTGGAAGCGCCTATATGAACCTTTACAGTTTTGAATGATCTATTACTCTTATCTGTATAACCAAAAATGATGGAGCATTTTAAGTTGTTTCCGGTGTTATTTCATTATCTCCGCAGTAGTGGACGCGCCTATATTAACATTTCATATGGATTACATAATCTGAGAATATTTGTTTTCCACTTGAATTGGTTGACAATCGCTTGACATTTCAAGCTTTCTATAGATATATTTCTCATGTCTGTGAGGCAAGTATACACTGAGTTTTGGTTTATTTTTTTGACACGCTCAAGTTCACAGAGAACGAGACGGCAGAAAGCGCATCCTATTTTTTTCTTTATTTTACAAAGGCACATTTTCTTGTTATTGTGAATTTACACAAAAGTACAGTTTACAAAAGTATAAAAGTACAAAAGTACCCTTTACAGTTTTGAATGACGTATTACTCTTATCTTTATGGCCAAAAATGATGTATTTTAAGTTGTTTCCGCTGTTATCAGGGAAAAAAAATGCAAGTGATCACGTCGGTGCCTCCATATCTTGCAGTAAGCGCGCTATACTTTAGCATCCTCACTCGGCACAAACACTTGGATATGCGCAGAATAATAGCACACATTTATAGGTTAATGTTAGAGCGAGCAGCCATGTAAAGTTGCTATTACATGTTTCAAATGATAATTACATACTGTAATTACCACAAGGACATGCCGTTAATGATCTGTCCATCACGGACTGTGTGACTTCGCCACAAGTTTTTTTTTTCTGCAACTAACTGACTAATAACATTTTTGGCCAACTATAGTAAGCCTCTTCTAGTTGACTAACGATTAGTCGAATATTAGGGGGCAGCTCTAGTTTCTATGTGACGTCGCCAGTCTGCAATCTTCTGAAATAGGTTTTGAAGCACCATTTGTAATGTATTTATGATTTTCTCTGCCTCTTTCTTGCCATATTCCATTTCCCACGTCCCTGTATCCTTTATGCTTTACATTATTAAGCGGAGAATGACAAATAATGGCAAACAGATATATGGCGCCTGTTCCGTCTAATGATTCCATACAGAGGAAATTACCTCCGTAATACCCGAAGACCCTTCACAATGACAGGTTTTACTCACTCTATCCTTCTTCACACGGGGTAAATGGCCAAGAAACAGAAATAATCACATCTTTTCATGAGCAGGCAAATGACTGACAGCCCGACGCATGGTTGTGAACACGGAAAAGGTCGTCGAGCCGAGTGCAAGAGAGAGGCTATCAGCTTTTGCTTTTTTGACAGAGAAATTGTCTCCCAAACGATTACAGCTGGGCCAATTTATTACACCTATGAATAATTCACGTGGCTGCGTTCAAGGTTTTGTTTTGTTTTTTTCCGCACTTTCGGCTGATGCGTCTCGTTTGAGAAGCCATGCACAGAAGCGATCTGTAAAACAGCCGCTGGATTTAATGGTTGAAAAGGAAGTGCGAGATGGGCTCTCGCTTGGCGGCGTGACTGCCAGGTGCTTCTCATTAAAACCCCCCATCGCTCGGCTTTGAGTGACGGTCCAGATAACGCCCTCTTTTTATAGCACTCCATCCTGAATCAGTCACAGCAAGCGTTGCCGAATTGATCGGCGGCATAACACAGGGGGAGGCGTCGTCTTCTGTAACAAGAGCACAGTTCTGGCGCCCCCCTGGAACACATCTTTACTCCCCTCACAAAAACCACTGCTTTTGTGCCGAGTCACTTAATTTAAACTCCCAAAGTGCTTTGTTTGCATCATAAGCGCATGCATCTCTCAAGCAGTTGCCGGCACCATAGGATCAGCTCCGTTAAGTCCTAATCTCACCCTACGCAATGCTCTTTATCTGTTTGTTGTCTCGTTTTCAAACCCAATGCTGATGCTATCAGCAGAGCTCATTGTTGGGTTTGGCCCACGTTCTGCCTGCCACCATTACTCGAGGGGCTCGAACGTCACGCCAAAGCTCAGTCTGCTGCTTTGATGCTGAAATCCTGCCACCGGCAAGACGTCTCAAGGTTTCGATCAAATGGGGGACCTGTATCTGGCACAATGGAGACATGAGAGATTCAGCTTTTTGAGAGTGAAACAAGACAACAACAACAGTTCGTGCCACCAATTTGCAGAGGTGTCTCGCTCAATTTTCGGGAGAGGTGAAATGCGGCAGAGAAAAGCTATTAAAAAACGAAATAAAGAGGAAAGGAGTCGTTTGAATAGCTAGATTCCCAGAGAGCTGAGTTGAAAATGGGGTGAGAACATCGGCAACAACCTTCGGTACTCAATAAACAAGCTGAAGTGTTTTATGTGAAACTACTTCAGTCAAACCCATCTCACACTGCCTTTTCACTCTGATGGATGACTCAAAGTATTACTTGGCCAATTGACATGCTTTAAACATGTTTTTATAAACACTAGCTACCCTTCGTACTGGTAGTTTAGAGACCTAGGGAATGTGTGTCGATGAGGCAGCTCGAGGCGGCCCGACACGGTCTGACTGAGCACTAACAGAGACCAGTGGTGAGGCTGGGAGCCGGTTCAGTGATAACTCATCAGACTGTCCAGAGGCTCCCTGAATCACTTTTTAATGTGCCTGTACTCTAAAGACGCCCTGCAATCTTGTGTAATTTGTACAAGCAATTGTTTGCAATCAATTCTCCACCATCCACGTGGCTTCCAGTGGCACTTTGCCTGCTCGACCTTCACTGACAGCTTGTCTTGTTGGCACTGGCTGAACTAGTGTTTGCTCAGTAGTGTTTACTACGGACTGCAGGTCTTCAAACAACAGAATCACACTGGGACTTTGAGGAAATGAACCTTTTAAAAGCCTTTAGCGTGAGGCTATTGGCTGTGGACATGGCAGGGGAAATATGAATGGAACTCCCTCACTCTGGGTAAAAACGGCCTATAGGAAAATTAGACTTGCAGGCCTGTCAATCAGTGAGAAAGAGCCAAAAACTATTGCTGCCAGGAAAGATGCAGTATTACTCCTAAAACAAATCATCCCATTTACAAATCCTAGTATTTATCCTTGTGTAGTCAAGTCAGTAATACATTATATTATTATTTAAAACACACAGTTACATACTTGTATGCTAAAAATGTGTTAGTATTTGAATTGACTTGTACCTAGATTATTGTTTATTACTGTTTAACATTAGATTCATGAAGTTTTTTTTCCATAGCGTTTATTTATAAACATATTATAAATTATTTACATATAATGTAAAAACATAATACAAAATATTTAATATGCTATATTTTATTATTTAAATTATATATATATTTTTATTATTTAAATTTTATTATTTTAAATTATACATACACACACACATACTGTGTATATGTATATATGTGTGTGTGTGTAACAAACTATTATTTATTTAATTATTAATTACTGCAGTAGTGGACTCGCCTATATGAACGTTTCATACGGATTACATAATCTGAGAATATTTGTTTTCCACTTGAATTGGTTGACAATCGCTTGACATTTCAAGCTTTCTATAGATATATTTCTCATGTCTGTGAGAGTTTTGGTTTATTTTTTTGACATGCTCAAGTTCACAGAGAACGAGACGGCAGAAAGCGCATCCTATTTGTTTTCTTTATTTTACAAAGGCATGTTGTTATTGTGAGTTTACACAAATAAAAGTTTTGAATGATGTATTACTCTGGCCAAATATGATGGAGTATTTTAAGTTGTTTCCGCTGTTATCAGGGAAAAAAATGGAAGTGATCGCGTCGGTGCCTCCATATCTTGCAGTAAGCACGCTATACTTTAGCATCCTCACTCGGCACAAACACTTGGATATGCGCAGAATAATAGCGCACATTTATAGGTTAATGTTAGAGCAAGCAGCCATGTAAAGTTGCTATTACATGTTTCAAATAAGCCATATTTGAGGTTGATGGATGATAGGCGAACGTTTGGATTTCCTGCATTCATACAGCGTAAAAACAAAATACTAAATATTTAATATGCTATATTTTATTATTTAAATTATTTAAATTTATATATATATATATATATATGTGTGTGTGTGTGTGTGACAAACTATTTATTTAATTAATTTAATTAATTTATATATATAATACACACACACACACACACACACACACATATATATATATATATTGAAATGTTAAATGTATTAGTATATGAAGAAATTAAAATGAATAAAGATTAATAAATAGTTAACTATCAAATAGTTATCTATCAAATAAATGCAGTAAAAGCATTCATTATTGTTTCACATTAGCAACTGCACTAACTACCGCTGCATCTCCAGTGCCAGTCTAATTGAGTATAATTGGATGTAAAAGGTTTATTTTTAGTTAGCAATTTCATGATCTCTAAACAGTGGTGAACTCTGTGCCGTCTGTGTCAGCTTCATTTAAACATAATCATACATAAACACCTGCTATAAACATGACTGTTTAGCAAAAAGGTAAACATGCAAATATACTCAAGTATATGAACAATCATTACAACAATTAGACATGATCATGTGAAGACGAGGATCTTTGATTAAAGGTTGGATAAATTAACAATAATCCATGTTTATCTAGGTTCCATGTACTGTATGCAACTTAATTTAATTACCAATTTAATGTAGTTTATGAAATGGCTTTTATGATGCCACAGCACAGCAATGACTGAGCTAATTGAAGCCTGAAAACCTCCTACTGCACGTAAAGATGTTGAGTCCCACTCTGCCATATCAGTCCTGCTGTTCATCTGCTACGATTGAGCCCATGAGCAAAGCAAACAACCTCATAAAAGCCTTACAAGAAGGCAGACCACAAACACAGAACCACCTTCTGGTGCCATGCTGACAAATATTTGTTTTGAATTTGTCTTTGGGTGGAACTCAAAGATGCACAAATTAACAACTTCCATTAGCAAATTCCTGTTGTTCAAATGATCCTCTTACCGATCATGGGGGACTCTATAAAGCTCCAGGTGTTGGTCTGCGGGACGTAAGACTGCAGAACACCAGCTGAGCGTCCAGCCTCGTTCACTCCGCCGAACACGTAGATCTTCCCTCCGCATACGGTGGCAGCTGCCGAATGAACAGGCTTGGGCAGCGGCGACACCGTCTCCCACTGATTTGTGATGGTGTCGTACCTAAAGGAAACAGAAGGGACACATTTGTTAACATTGCTGATATTTGTATAGTTTTAGCACCAACAGACATTTCTCACAATGTGTCCTAAAACAAGGCCCAGGGGTGTACAGATGCAATCCAAAAGTGCTTTATTGTGAACAGGGCGCATATAAAAACAACACTATATGCAAGTTAGAAACTGTACCAATAGCTTGGTATCAGCAGGGCTGTGCAAGATTCAGAATTGTCGGCTCTCTTTCAATTCATGAGTGTAAATAAGTGAATTGGCCACAGTCTGCAGGAAGTTGAATAGAAATTTGAACTGGATAGAAATTGAACATGTAATGCATGCTCCTATCTATCTATCTATCTATCTATCTATCATCTATCTATCTCACATCTATCTATCTCGCATCTATCTATCTATCTCGCATCTGTCTGTCTGTCTCTATCTATCTATCTATCTATCTATCTATCTATCTATCTATCTCGCATCTGTCTGTCTCTATCTATCTATCTATCTATCTATCTATCTATCTATCTATCTCGCATCTGTTGGTCTCTATCTATCTATCTACACTATGTTGCCAAAAGTATTGGGACACCCCTCCAAATCACTGAATTCAGGTGTTCCAATCACTTCCATGGCCACAGGTGTATAAAATCAAGCACCTAGGCATGCAGACTGCTTCTACAAACATTTGCGAAAGAATGGGTCGCTCTCAGGAGCTCAGTGAATTCAAGCGTGGTACCGTGATAGGTTGCCACCTGTGCAATAAGTCCATTCGTGAAATGTCCTCACTAATAAATATTCCACGGTCAACTGTTAGTGGTATCATAACAAAGTGAAAGCAATTGGGAACAACAGCAACTCAGCCATGAAGTGGTAGGCCACGTAAAATCACAGAGCAGGGTCAGCGCATGCTGAGGCACACAGTGCGCAGAAGTCGCCAACTTTCTGCAGAGTCAATAGCTACAGACCTCCAAACTTTGTGTGGCCTTCAGATTAGCTCAAGAACAGTGCATAGAGAGCTTCATGGAATGGGTTTCCATGGCCGAGCAGCTGCATCCAAGCCTTACATCACCAAGTGCAATGCAAAGCGTTGGATGCAGTGGTGTAAAGCTCGCCGCCACTGGACTCTAGAGCAGTGGAGATGTGTTCTCTGGAGTGACCAATCACGCTTCTCTGTCTGGCGATCCGATGGACGAGTCTGAGTTTGGCGGTTACCAGGAGAACGGTACTTGCCTGACTGCATTGTGCCAAGTGTAAAGTTTGGTGGAGGGAGGATTATGGTGTGGGGTTGTTTTTCAGGGGTTGGGCTTGGCCCCTTAGTTCCAGTGAAGGGAACTCTTAATGCTTCAGCATACCAAGACATTTTGGACAATTTCATGCTCCCAACTTTGTGGGATCAGTTTGGGAATTGCCCCTTCCTGTTCCAATATGACTGCGCACCAGTGCACAAAGCAAGGTCCATAAAGACATGGATGAGCGAGTTTGGTGTGGAGGAACTTGACTGGCCTGCACAGAGTCCTGACCTCAATTCGACAGAACAACTTTGGGATGAATTAGAGCGGAGACTGTGAGCCAGGCCTTCTCGCCAACATCAGTGCCTGACCTCACAAATGCGCTTCTAGAAGAATGGTCAAAAATTCCCATAAACACACTCCTAAACCTTGTGGAAAGCCTTCCCAGAAGAGTTGAAGCTGTAATAGCTGCAAAGGGTGGGCCAACTCCATATTAAACCCTACGGATTAAGAATGGGATGTCATTAAAGTTCATGTGCACGTAAAAGCAGGCGTCCCAAAACCTTTGGCAATTTAGTCTGTCTGTCTGTCTGTCTATCTATCTATCTATCTATCTATCTATCTCGCATCTGTCTGTCTGTCTATCTATCTATCTATCTATTTCCAAAGCTTTCAAACATGGCTTTGTCAAGCCAACATTAAAAACGTCCAATTCTGCATCCTGTTTGCTATCTCAATTAAAAATTAATTTCAATTCGAAATCAGTTTAGTTTGGAATGGTGCACAATCCTGGATATCAGTGATGAAACGTTTAATGAAATGGCTCCCAGCCCTTCTGTTGATGAGTCACGCATGTTCCACGTACAACCCAGCAGAGCCCTACGACCATACGGTGGAACACGGTTCCTCGCTTCACAGTATGTCATGTGCTGCCATCAGACGCATGAGAGCCGTCCAGCTGGAGAGCTCATCCTCAGCCATTGTTCTCAGGATCAGTAATCAGGCCTCCGTCGCTCCTAATTGCTTTCAATGACAACTGCGAGAAGCTCCTCCAGCACGTGCTACAGCTCGACTGAGGTTCAGCCTGAGTCTGTCTGTGCTCATCTATCTCCTGTTGGGGTGATTGCCACTGAAAAGGTCACCGTGAACGGCTGAGTCAGCTTCAGGGAACATCTTGAGAAGTCGCTGAGAGTATCGGACAATGGTTGGCGTATAGGAAGATGCTTTAGCTCTTGCGGCTATTGATTAACTATGTAATGAATCAAACATCTGAGGACATGGAACACAATTATGAAGCGAATGTAACTGATTACTAACCGCAGATACTTTCTCTATGATAAATGCATGAACAGCTTTGCCAATATTTCAATTCACTGCAGGCAACATTAGTGGAGGTATAAAGATGATGAGAAAAAGAATACAGCAAACAGGAAGAGAAGCCTCGGGCTACAAATACATTAGCAACAGCTAGCACAAATCGAGTGAGACCGCCGCAGCCATCAAATAATGCAAAAAAGCCTGCAAGTAATGACAAGAGACTCAACTATCTGAGTTTACCTCTGACAAGTTTTATTTTTAAGTGCACACTTCAAGAACATTGTCTCCAGTGTTTTGACACACACACACAAAAACAACTTTTTGTGGTTTGTTTTGTGCCATCAGTCTTTTTTATTGTCTGTAATTTACTGTTGCAGTTGCTGAACATTTGTTATATACGTCTGCACTGTTGTTTATTTTTACTCCATTACCTCCCTGCAATGAGTTAAAAATGATAATAAAATAACCTTAACATCAACTTTGACTCCCAGAATATACTAAAGCCCCATTCACAACGCCAGCGACAAGCAGCAACAAAGCGACATGATCCCATTCATTTCAATGGAGCGCTGGCGACTTCTGGTGACACGAGCGACAGTGACTGTTGGAGACAGAATGTAGGCTTGTCAAGCGATGGGAGACAGGCGACAAAAGTTCCGAAATTTCAACTTTATGCAAACCAGAAGCGAAATTTCATTAGCGACAACCAATAGACATTGATAGTTCGTGTGTTGTTATATGATGCAGTGAGCAGTTTAGCACTTCTGCAGTTCATATTACAGTTTCCCCTGCATTGTGTTGATTATTAGGGACAAGAAAATTGATTATTTGTCAAATGACGTTTTAGTACAGTATAAGTGAGTTTAATTTGTTGATAGATCGATCGTTAATCTAGTTAATGATTTAATGCACTGAGCTCCGCAGTCATAACACTCTACAACAGCAGAATGTTACTTTTAATTCTTTTAAGCCTAATTCCTAGTCAAATTAGAATTATTTATTAGTTTTATATATCATTGTGATTGCATTTTCTATAGATATGGTCAGACGTGCAGTCTACCAATGACTTTAGAGCGACAGCACTAGGAACGCCCACAAGCGACTTCACAGTACAGAGACTAGCGACATGCAGTGACAAAGTCGCTGGTGGTGTGAATGGGGCTTCAGGCATTAGATGTACAAATCCCAAGTTTTCCCATGTTAGAACTATTAGAAATGTTTGACAAACTATTGTCTATCATAATAACCAAATACCACAATTAGCTATGTTTAAAACACATTAAATGTCTCTGTAAGCCCTTAAAAGGAGATTTTGGCCTGTCCCACCCCAGACGTCATGATATTCTCAACTACAATTAAAAACAATGGCATATTTTTCTATAAGTTTATATTTTAGCATTCAACATTTCTGTTGAATTGATTTTTTTTTTATAACATTTCACTTTTAACTTCTTTTATTTGCCAATAAAAAATAACATAATAAATAATAATAATTTAATTGTCCCACATTTCGTGTGCATCTAATTTCTTAATTTTTACACAAATTGTAGTGCTGACACATAAAATAGCTCATATAATTAATTGGACCTCATGAGGGTTGATGATCGCCTCAAGCACCTCATTTCATTAACAATGTGTTTTTTTTGTTTTTTTTTCTGGCTCTATTTTGTACCTTATTCATGGAAAGAAAAAAAATCCTCTTAAGAAAAGAAGTCTCTTCTGCTCACCAAAGCTGCATTTATTTGATCAAAAATCCAGCAAAACAGTAATATTGCGAAATATTATTACAATTTAAAAGAATTGTTTTCTATTTGAATATATTTTAAAATGTAATTTATTCCTGTGATCAAAGCTGAATTTTCAGCATCATTACTCCAGTCTTCAGTGTCACATGATCCTTCAGATATCATTCTAATATGATGATTTGTTGCTCAAGAAACATTTCTTCTTATTATTAATATTGGTATTTTTTGAGGAAACCCTGATTCTTTGATTAACAGAAAGTTCAAAAGAACAGCATTTCTTCGAAATAGCAATTTTTTGTACCATTATAAATGTCTTTACTTTGATTTACTTTTGATCAGTTTAATGCAACACTGATTAAAAAAAAAAATCAATTTCTTAAAAAAAATAAAAATAAAAATCTTATTGACCCCAAACTATGAATGTTAGTGTATATTGTTCAAATACAGTCCAAGTGATTTCAAGTTAAAACATTGTATTGATCAGCTTCATACCTCAACCATTCTAGGGTTGTTCACTATAGAGGCGACTAAGAAGGGAATGAAATGAGAGTGAGATGGAGTGAACAAGGTATGAAGCACATAATGAGACCATCTCCACTATCGATGTTATCCGGTTGAATGCGCCAGGCCCGACCGGCATATAGAGCTGATCTGTTCTCTATGATGATATCATCAGTGCTCCTGTAATTATAAGAGCTACTGTACTGTGACCCACATTCACCCCCTCACAATCCACACACCATTTAATCACATGAGAGCCGGAGGGGAGGGGGAGTATCTGATTGGCTGCTTTGATAACCTGTGGGCCACAGGGAGCCAATGAGTTCAGATGGAGGAAGACAGTGAAACGCATCCAGTGATGAGGGCTGTTCGGAAACGTGAATAGAAAATCTCCTCATGCTCGCTCTGATAAAGCCAGTGACTTTAAATTATAGCGAAAGTGTGGGACGGCACTTCTAAGCGCCTGTCTGTCCTTATCGTTTCTTCTGTCCTTGACAAACCAGCTTATCTCTCGTCCCTCTCAGGTATATTCACACAACACAACTGCGGTCAAGGGTCAAGTTCATCCCACTTGCCATGCCAGCGGCATAAACATGCTAACGATTTCCATGCACAGTGAGGACTGGAATCGATACGTTGAGGCCGTGTGTTGTACAGCGTTAACCGAATTATCTGTGGCAGATTTTACACATCAATCAAAACTGCTCCTTAAAAACTCTCCAGTGCTGGACGCACACCTGCAACTTGCAAACTGAATTCTTTGTTAATGCACTAAGAAGATACAATTCATTAGCCTGTTGGGGAAATTGTTTTATTGTGATTATAGTAGTAGTGTTTTCCAAGCCAAGCATCCTCATATTTAAAGGGGACATATCATGAAAATCTGACTTTATCCGTGTTTAAGTGCTATAATCGGGTCCCCGGTGCATCTACCAAACCAACCGTTAAAAAACAAAACTGCATGCATTTTGCGGAAGAACATTGTTTTGGTTGTGCTTCGGCTCTGCTGAATATGGTTATCATACTGCTCATAAATTACATTCACTACTAGGCTTAAGAGATAAAACCAGTTTAGATGGAAAGGATCTCAAGCTGAAGACGTTACTGTAGCTTTACCCATTAATAGACACGCACATTGAAAATAAATTCCAGCACAGCGCTACAAAAACCAAAATGAAATGAGCCTCTTCACAATAGATAATGCTTCACAATGAACTCTGTTAGAAAGCTACATATGGCAATTTATCTGTTCCATAAAATACCTTTCTCACCTGTCGAGTAATAAAAAGTTTTTCAAATCCCTCAGTTTACACCATCTCAGAAAAGGCAAGCCAATGTTGATTCTTGTTTTATTACGAGCTCTGTCGCGTTCTCTTTTTTTTTTAAATGGGTGATTCCCCGGAGGTTTAGCTGCTCCATGTCAACCTTTCTCACTTGTTGTGACAACTAACCTATGCAACACCCACTTATGTACGCAATTTCCCACGAAAACCTTCCTGACAGGTCTAAAATATAAACACTTGTAATAGGCTTACCATAGTGAATCAGGGTAAGATTCACTATGGTAGTACTGATGATATATTGAATTTTGGACACTTTGGCATCTGCATAGCAAGACTTGGCAACCACACACTCTAACATCATAGTGGCAGTTTTTGCACTGAAAGCAGAGTTCACATAACATCAACATCTGGTTATGAATACATTTACTTCATAATTATTAATATATATATATATATATATATATATATATATTTCAACTGATGTAGCCATTTTATAAAAGAAATTAGCCCCGAGAGGCCATTATAATGATTTTACAGCAGTTAAAGAGGGTTTTCAGCTTCACGTTATGCCTAATTACACTCCTTTTCTAGGGCAAAATCACTGTAATACTGTCTCTCATGGCTTATTGCTTTAATCCACGTATATGCATGTACAATTCAATACATTTAATAGTTTCAAAACTATTTTATTTACAATAAGAATGTTTCATTTTCTATTGGACAATAAAAGCAGGATTCATCTCAACTTGCCAAGGATAACACAAAGTCTTTTCATTGTGGTCTTTGATATTATAAAATAATTCATGGCATTTGGCATGTTAAAAATAAATAAATACATAAACAGATAGAAAACATTTTAAACTGCATCATAAAAGAAGTTTGTCTAACAAAAGCATTTTTATGTTTTAATTTATATTACTGTTTCATCAGAGATGAAACAGTTTTGTGAATATATAAAACAACTTTTTGCACTGTGGATTTTGATCAAAACATAAAGCAAATATTAAATATTTATATGGTTTAATTTATATAATATAATATATATTTATCTGATTATTTGTAGCATACTTTTTCAGCAATTTTTTATTTCATCATTTTACTATCAATCTTAAGCCTAAAATTTATTTGCCTTAATTTCTGTTTACAAAAATGGTTTAAATCAAGCTTCCATCTCAGTTTTAGTTAGCAATAAACCCTGCCCTGCACACTGAAACTGCAGGCATCCAAAAACTACACTTAGCTCTATTCTGAGAGGTAAACGCATTAAAAAAGATGTGTTTTTTGAAAAGAAGCTTTTTGATGGCAGAAAAAGACATACTCTCACCTTTGTGCCCCGTCACAATAAATAAACAGCATTTGATGGACTTAATTTGCAGCCTGAATCTTGTTTCACGCACGCTAAAGCGGTTTGTAATTGAGGTTACGGCCCCTCACAGAGACATCACTGACGGCTTCTGCTTCACGGTGGATGTTCCTCACACACACACGCAACTGCAATTAAACTTGTGTATTATTTATTTCAAGGTAATCAGCACAGGAAATGGGTTAAGCGTTAGCGTTCCTGCAGTGAAATGCTGTAATGCGAAAGCATTTGGATGCAGTGGTCACAATCTCAGCGTGATTTATTGCGAACTCTTGCAGCGTTGTCTAAACAAGCCAGAAGATTTCTCGCTCTGTCTTTTTTTTAATTGTTTCTGCTTAGAACGTCTTGTAAACCAGGAGGGGAAATGCAGGTTTGCATCAGAGCTCTCTGACAGGCTTCCCTGCATTTGAAAGCACCAGACGTTCACAGTTACAAACGCTGTACCTGTCAACCAGGATCAGAGGTTAATTGTCCGGGGACACTGCGGGATGACAGCCACGATCTACACCATAGTCATACAGTAGTTCTTGGAGAATAAACTTGCCAATTCTCTTTGGAAAAGAGGTGACCTTTGCTTTCTGAGGTCTTTATAAAGGTCATCCAGTTGGACAGTCTACAGATAAAGATCCTTTAACAGTCCAGTTGGTCAGTTTTGAGGAACTGCTGCGAGGCCTAAGTTTTTTGCTAGATATGCAGTTTTTTGAGATTATTAGTGTAAAGTTTAATACTGTGTCACTTTTTTTGAATATAGCAGCGGTTCTAGGATGGCTGATTGGACTAAAATATGGTTGATCGATTGGACTAAAATATGGTTAAACAATTACAAAAATCTCAAATTAATAACCCATATGGGTAAAAACCAATTGTTAAGAACTCATCAGAGCTCTATTATTGATTCTACTTCACACATCATTTTCACACGTTACAGTACTTAAGAAATGTATCTTAATTTATTACAATAAATTAAGATATAATAAAATAAAGATATAAACTACATTTACCAAAATATATATCAAAATATACATCTAAACCAAACCAATATCTAAAATATATAAAAATGCACAGCAGAATAATTAAAACGAAAAAAAAACTATGTTCAAGATTCATTTCGCCGATAGCCTCGTGGGCAGCACCGACAGATAGCGCTGTTGTGCTTCAGGCAACCCGAGTACGAGTCCCGGCTCGTGGACCTTTCCCGAACCCTGTCCCTCTCTCTTTCCCACTTCATTTCCTGTCTGCTTGCTGTCCTATCAAAATAAAGGCAAAAACGGCAAAAACGGCAAAAAAAAAAAAAAAAAATCATTTTGGAATCAGTTCGTGACTCTTGGAATTGGATCAAATTGAGATGTACCTAAAGATTCCCACCCCTAAAAGAAACTAAACAGAAACATGTCCATAAAATAAAAATGAATGAATCAAAACTTGCTGAAACCAACTAAAACTGAACTCTAAAGTACATTTGAAAACAACTAATGATTTTAGGATATCAACCTTGGCACAGAGCGTCTCTGAACATCTTAATTAGGGTGTGTGTTATCTGGTGCGCTGCTGATAGCTTCATCGCTGTCTGTAAATTAATTCTTTAGAGCTTCTACACTTTCACAGAAATCATTGTCCTATCAATAAATTAGTAGGCTCTGGGGACATGTAACTTTGGTTCATATATATATATATATATATATATATATTTTAATTATTCATCAAAGTTTAGTTCTAAAACATTGAAAGTGCAAAGTAAGAAATCCTGACAAAAGCAGCCTGTATACATAGATATTATGTAACACTACAACTTAGGTAAAGAAGCAAATAACCTTCAGAATCAAGCAAGAACCACCTGTATCACACTGAACCCTTTCATAAGTAAACATAAACCTGATCTCGTGCCAGAAAAATGTTTCAGGAACATATTCATTGGCTGTTAGTGATTTTAGTGGCCAGAGATAATCAAGGACACAGCGCATTCAAAAATAATAAACACTGAATCAGTGTATATATTTTAAAACTAAAATCTCGTTAACAGTTTCGTTAGCAGTATGCATCAGATGTTCATGCCATCTGACATTCCCTGCTCTTAAAGGGCCGGTACAATCAGTCCAAACAGATATGTCTAGTAATCTCTCTGATCTCACCAATTTGTGATGTGGCTCTTCCAGGCTTCCAGTGGCGTGTGCACACACAGTATCCGTTCTCAATCTCGCTATATCACTGCAGAGGGCACCTTGAGCCTCCATCAGGAGAACTCCGCACAGCACTCGGACTTAATTGGATTTGTGCATCACACACAAATTGTGACATTACAACTCGACGGCAGAGTAGGTCATGCGCCAATTACCAAAGCTCACGGCGTGAGCCGTCGCGGCCACGGAAGCTCGCCTAAGACTTCATTACCCGCCCGGCGCTTCCCTTTTCATTATGTGCTGAATGAAGCGGTGCTTACCATACACCAAAAAGTGCTGCTGTTCGTGTCAGACGGTATCGACGGATGCAGAGAACGGGGAAAAGAACAGCCTGTGACTGTGTTTCGTGTCTTTAATGAGTCACAGCAATCTTTCAATGCTGCCTTCCATGTGCTTTAAAGAAAGATACAGCTCCACATTACTTTCCTTTTATCTGTGACTTTATATCACTTTATATCAACTTTTCTCTTGATTTCATTTGCCATCCATCAATTCATCACAGGCTGAAATGGTGAGTACATCATTTACAGTGGGAAAATAAAATGACAAAGCTTCCGCCAGACCGCCTTCCGTAAGCTTTTTGAACTGCAAGAGTTTTACACTTTCTTCGTACGTAGAATACTGAAGGCGGTCTGGCTGAAGCGAGATATTTTACTTCATAACTTGTTAAATATGGATTTTTTTTTTTTTTTTTACACAAATGCATCGCTTTGCTTCAGAAGGCCTTTATTAACCCCCCGGAGCTGTGTGGAATATGTTTATGATGGATGGGTGTGGATGGAGACACTTTCTTCAGATCATACTCATTTGGTAATGCTTACTGCCGTTATAAAGCTCGGAAGCGTCAGGATATTTATTAATATTTCTCTGATTGTGTTCATCAGAAAGAAGAAAGTCATATACACCTAGGATGGCTTGAGGGTGAGTAAAGCTTGGGGTAATTTTCATTTGAAAGTGAACTAATCCTTTAAGACGCTGCGGAGACATGTCACATTCTGATGTCATGTGTCTTTACGGGATGTGTGTGAATGCACATACAGATTACAGAAAATCACTGCCAGTGTAAATGAACCAAAATCAAATGGTCCCAGGACAAATCCCAGGACACATTATCAGTGTATTTTCCCGAATCTCTGTGTGAAAGGGGCTCAACAATTAAAGGGATAGTTTACCCAAAAAGTGAACTATCCCTTTAAGAGTGTATTTAAGGGAATTTCTTTCTTCTGCTGAACACAAAAGAAGATATGTTGAAGAATATGGGTAACCAAACAGTTGATGGACCCCATTGATGTCCATGGTATGGAAAAAAATACTATGGAAGGGATGGGGACCATCAACTGTTTGGTTACTGACATTCTTCAAAATATCTTCTTTTGTGTTCAGCAAAAGTTAATTTCAAAATTCATAGGTTTGGATTGAGGGTGAGTAAATGATGACAGAATTTTCATTTTTGGGTGAACTATCCCTTCAAAGGTAAAGCGGTCTTAAAGGTGCTCTTAAAGTGACGTATCTTTGTCATAATCTGTAGCTGTTTCTGCTGCTCATATACATCCACTGATGTACAGCTGCAATATTAATTCATTTATTTAATTAATAATTATGTCTCTACTGTAGTTTTTAAATCAATTTATTGCATCCTTGCTGTATAAACAATTAATTTCCAAAAACGTACTTTTGAATGGTACTGTATATTCACTTCTTATTTTTAGAGCACAAAACTAACAGTAACACTCGTCTACACAAAATCCTACGAAAATGAAGTTCAATCATGCCATTTAAGAAAATTTGAGCACTTGAAAAGGTCAAGCAGAATAACTGCTCCCTCAAATCTGAGAATAATTTTATGTCAAAAAGGAGCAACTCAAAGTACTATTAAAATATTTGAATGATTTATGAATATTTTTAAATTGTACTTTCAGTTCTGACTTGCAATGAGCAAATACTCTACTACAGACCTGATCTCATACACACCACACAGACTTTTTTATTTATTTATAAAAGCAGTACAATCTAATATTTCATGACATCACGACCAGCATATCTCCTGGAGAAAATTGTGGATATTCCTAATCTTCCCTGCGGTTTTGTTCATCATTCTCCCCGTTTCTCAAGCACAAGCCGTATCTTCCGTCAGCAAACCCTCGGCTTTCCACAGCTGGAGGGGCAGAGGGAAAGCAGGAAGGAACAAGAGAAATGAGTTGCCCGCCGGTGCAACTTGGAAATCTCCCAAACCATCAGCCAGTCATTTATCTGGCTGATGGTACACAGTCTCGCTCAGACATCCATTACTTCCACCAACCTAATACCCTCCTTGGGTGTAGCCGAAATATATCCCCGTCAAAGCACACATGACTGCAGAAGTGACACCGGGAAGCCACGGCTGCTCTGGGGTCAGTGAATATTCAGGGCTCAGGCCTCTGTGAATGCGGCTGAGGTCGACCTTTGACAAAAAACTGGAGTATGATACACTTTAAAATAAATGTTGAAACGTTTTATCTGAGTCATTTTTTCTCTTTCTTTCTACTACTGAAGCAAAAGCTAAAAAGTTCCCACTAACCTCAGGCAAGGCCAAATATAAGAATTCTCTCTGTGTTAAAACGCAAGGATTTTGGCTTTCTGTGTCCAATGTCAACTATACACTGTTTCACAAGAACTGTAACTATTTTAAAGTCCACAACTGTATATTCTGTGTTTCTGTGTCTTCAGTATATGAAGTATTCCCTACTTATTATCCTGGATGAAAGGAAAGTTTACCCGCGAAGTTATCAGACAGATTCAATATATTTGCTGTTGTTTGTGCCATAATTCATAAGAGCCTTGATTCAGAATCAGCAACAATATGCTAATATGTAATGATGATTTTAGCTGTGCTTTGATTCACAATCAAACAAATAGATAAATTAAAACAGATAAATAAATAATTAAAATGACAAAATTATACATAAAACTAAAAAAATACAATATATTATTTCTCTTCTGCTCACAGAGGCTGCATTTATTTGATCAAAAATACAGTAAAAACAGTAATATTGTGAAATATTATTTCAATTTAAAATAACAGTTTTCTAATTTAATGTTTTATAATATAATATAATTTATTCCTTACTTCAGAGCCACATGATCCTTCAGAAATCATTCTAATATTCTGATTTGCTGCTCAAGAAACATTTCTGATTATTACCAATGTTGAAAACACTTGAGCTGCTTAATATTTTCGGGGAAATTGTGATACATTGATAAATAGAAAGTTCAAAAGAACAGCATTTATTTAAAATACAAACATTTCTAACATTATAAATGTCTCTACTGTCAATTTTGATCATTTTAATGCATCCTAGCTGAATAAAAGTATCAAAAAAATCTTACTGACCCCAACTGACCTGACTTTTGAACAGTAGTGTATTTTTATTTTTTTTAAAAAAGCTGTTCTTCTGTATTTTCTTTTGTAATTTTTCTATAAAGCGCTATAAAAATAAAGGTGACTATGGTTGCGAACAACGGCATAGAAACCACAACTGAAATCTAAACATAAATGTTTGGTGTTTATTTCTTTTTATCTGAGGTGGTGCACAATGAATAGTTGGTCGGACTGAACAAATATGCTCCTTGATATTTAGAATCTCACTTAAGTTGTCCAAATACTCTTCCAATCAAAATTTAATGCCTCAAGAAACCTAAAAGTTCCTCTTTTGGGAGGCAATGCAAACATATTCATTGAGAGGCCCAGATTCTTCTCATTAGATACCCACTAGGACTAAATATGCCCCTTTCTGAGATGATGGAAGAAGATGAAGCTTTTTCTGGCCATGAGCTCAGCGAACTGAGTCGGAGGGAGCGAGCCACCCCGCCGAGCGTGTCGCTCCAGGAGGCTGGCTATCGAACGCTGCCCGCGGTCACGCGTATGGAGCCGGGGTTGAGGAGACGGGTGAACGGGAGCGGAGAGGTTTGTAATTAGAGAAGGGGTTTAGGGAGGTTTTGGCTCCTCTTCAGACTCATTTTCCACACCAGCAGAAGGAACGAGAGGCAGGGGACGGGTCTCTAACTAGCGGGGAAGAGAAAGTTGGAGGAAGGGGGGAGCGGGCGCAGCGGGTGATGGCGCTCTGAAGATTCGTAATCCCACCGTGTGTTGGATTATCACAGCGGGGTGCGAGGGAACATAGCTCGTGGTACAGAGAACCCGCACACATGCCCATCATGCCCCCTTCACCCATCATTACATGCACACACACATTCACACACCAGGGGCAGATATGAACTTTTCCATTAAGGTGCAATATTTACCTTATTAAATACATCTTTACTGTCTTGTATGTCAAATACTTAATCAGAATACTAAATAAATAAATACAATTTTATCAACAAAAGCCAAATATACAGTACACTGCAAAGGTGGAACAGAAGCTGAACACATTTTTACACAGATAGGTGGCATACATGTATTTTTTAGAGCTGCAATATTATGATAAAAATCATTGTCGATTATTGCTCTTGATACTGTAATAATAATTACTTGTAATAAAAAAACAAACAATGTTTTTGCATTTGGGGAAATGGCACATCATATTCTGGCAACACATATACAACTAAATATAATAAAACATACTTTGAATTCATTTATAGCTTCTTTACGCATTAGAAAATCAAGACTTCACATTTGTTGTCTTAGCAGTATGAAAAACAGAACAGTTATTTAAACTGTGAATAAATTATAGAAAGCGCAACACATTCTCACTGCCAACTCGTCACATACTGATGCTTGGTCAGGACCCCTCGGCATCACTTTTTAAGTTTTAATTTAGTGTCATTTTTCACTGTGCAGGGTACGCCATTGCTTTCAATGAGAAACCGTCAGCGTCAAACACAGAAGCGGTGGGCATGGGAATTTTATTGTTATGACGAAATTATGTATATTGGGAGCATAATTTTGCCATTATGACATATATGTTGGGGTGTTATTTTCAATTTAAACAGCCACAATAATTTTATTTCCATTTATTTTATATTTTATTTACACTATTTAGACAAATTTGAGCATGTAACTGAACGTGAAATGAAGGATACAACAGATGGATGGATTTTTTTGAGAGAAATTGCCGAATTACACTTAAACTTAAGTACTGGGTCTCAACTTGCTTAAATATCTAATGATATAAACGTAAAAATCGGTTCAAATGTTGACACATCTTACTAAGATGCGATTATATATAGTTTATACTCTTTATTATATACAGAAATGGACCATGGTGTACATATTTAGACAGACACTTATGAAAGCTGCCTGAATCCTAATAAAGCACTGTTCGCTGTCGGCCAGAGGAGAACTGGCCCCCTGACTGAGACTGGTTCCTCCCAAGGTTTTTTTCTCCATTTTAACACCTGTTTGCCACCTGATGTCACCTGTTGGAGTTTGGGCTCCTTGCTGCTGTCGCCTTTGGCTTGCTTAGTTGGGGACACTTGACATTTGATATTCAACAATGTTTTGATCTGCCTGCATTGACACCATTGTATGCGAACTGAACTGAGCTGGATGATGACATCACTGTTTACTCCAGTGCTGATATAGATAAATTAACTAAATTAATAACTATTGATCCTTACAACGGAATGAATCAATACTGAATTTACTTAAGCTGGACAATGACACCATTTTCTTTAAAATTATATACCAGTTATCACTGTAAAGCTGCTTTGACACAATCTGCATTGTAAAAAGTGCTATATAAATAAAGGTGACTTGACTTGAAAAGAACAGTCCTCCATAGGCTAGACCGTCGCATTTAACGATGCTCAGTCTGACCTTCACGGCCTTCGAAGTCAGAGCCCTTTGAAGGATGCAGCCTCTGAATTGGGACACAACCTACGTCAGCTTTCATTGTGAAACGGCACTGGCTCCTGTGTGTCTCGTGACCGACTGCGTCATGCTAAAGTTCGGGTGTATCTTTTGAATGAGACATGCGTTCACGAAGTGGGATCATTTTCAGTGATTAAAAGTTCCACTCTGTTCTTCATATAAAGATATCGTATGGCTTCAGAAGACTTGGAATGCAACATGAGTTGTTTGTAATACTTGTTGTATACTGTTTTTTGGTCAGTTTTTGCAATAAATGCCTGTGACTGTGACTTTATTTACCTGTTATGTGTTTTATACTGTTGAGAAGTGGGTAGGTTTAGGGTTAGGTGCTCCAAAATATCTATGAAAGTATAAATATTTCTAAAATAATTTCTACTTTTACAAATCCAAAGAATTAAGTGTGCCTTGATCTGACACATAAAACCAACAACTGAACGCAATGGAGTACCCTGAACGTCACAATATGATGCTTAAGGGGTACCCTGCGCATTAAAAAGTGACACAGAGGGGTCCTGACCAAGCGTCAATATGTGATGAGTTGGGAGTGACAACATGTTGCAAAGTGAGCAAAGATTGTTCCCCATCACTGAAGCGGTCTAAAGCACTCTCACAAAAAATCTCGCTATAATCACTGAAGCTGTCTAAACTGCAATATGAATCTCTTATCTGCACTTTCTTTATGATGAGAGAATTTGTGAGTGCAGATTCAGAATTCAGTCAGTGAATGTACGCACTGAACAAAACTCCAGCGTTTTCAGCGGTGACTTATCTAAAAGCCTCTGATTGGCCACTGCATTCATAAGCTCAACAGAAACGTGTGTGATTGGTTACTATGCTCAACACTGTGAAAAAAAAGCATTAAAAAAATCTGATCAACACTTTTCATTTCAATTTCACAGCTCACTTTAAGTGCGACAGCTGTAATAGTTTTAGTTTAATTGTGCAGGGGCCCTTATGTTCAATTTGGGGAGCATTTATGTTTATTTTGAATCATTAAACGAGCAGCTACTGCCAGAAAACAGCTAGAAAAGGGTTCAAAATGTGTCCAAAGTCTACTATGCATCCATTTGTGTGGAATAAAGTGCTCCTAACCTCAGACTGTCTGTGTGCTCAGTAGGGTGCACTGAAGGCCTTGACAGCTTCTTCAGGATAGAGGACAATAGGAACAGGATTACTGTCAAAGCGTTTCTGTGGAAGGATGCTGAATATCGGCCGGGACAGACTGGAAGTGAATGGACCCTCGGGGGGGATCTCTCATCTCAGAGCATAAAGCTTTTCGGGGCCCAGGCGACCGTGAGATGGGGCCGTAAGGCACCGGGTTGCCTGGCCATCCATTAATTTGTCACACCTATGATGGTGTCTAATGGAGTACAGCCTCACTGTATATTTGTCATGGGACTACCACTGAAGCGTCTCCCTGAAAAAACATTTCTCACTGGGAAAAGAACCTGCACACTACTGTAAATATAATTTGCAAAAACACTTTCGTGTTAAACTGTCTCAAATCCTTGAAGTCAATTAAATGTGCATTAGAAACAATAATGTATATGATAATAAGACTTCAGAGCATATCTCTTTAAATCTGCCAGTGCAGTGAGACAAAATACACTTATATTCAAGATACAATCTATTAAAGCAAGTATTAATATCTTATGCAGTGTTGTTTTTCAATACATTATCTTGTTTTAAGGATTTTTTGGTATTATTTTTCACTGGTAAAGAAGTCAAATAAGAAAAAATAACAAGTTGTAAAACCCAGTATTTTCAGGATGCATAATTATATATATATATATTAATGTAAAGTTGTACAGCAATATATATTTTTGTTTGGTCCCCCATAACAAATATATACATTATATAGTTGACCTGTCCTGTGGTGTAACGTGCTGTACTCCATTTAAAAATATTACACAATTTTGCTAATCATTTTATAATCATTATGAATGTAGTTGAATAACCTTATATTAATTTAGAAACTATATCACTTTAAAAATTAATTTATCACACTTCAGAGCCATTTAAAATGAGCTAGTGAAGGCTAAAAGGGTACAGAAAAAATGATGAACTGGTAAAGTAACCTGAAATATTTATTATTTTAATATGAATAGTTTATTTTAATATGAAATCTCTTTATCTGTAAGATATAATCGGAGTTGGGGGGGGGGGGGTAATTTCCATGAATTAAAAAAATATTTAAAAAGTAAACAAAAGAACCACAAGAGCATATTAGCATATTAAACATCACAAACCAAGCAATAATGCGAAGCCTCAGCTGCACAAACAACCGGGAAATCAAGAAGCAGAGTTTAATTTTAATAGTGTTAAAAACGAGTCGAGCGCATGAGGTCATGCTTTACGCTCCGATCTCTGCTCTAATGCTCTGTGTTGTTGTACTCATTATCTGAATGAACTCAGCAATTATATAAAATATTCCACAGCCATTTCGCTGTATTATCTATATGAGCTCATTAAACACAAAATGGAGTTTATAGGGGGAAGCATTGCTTTTATTAGTTTTGGAATAGCAATCACCACTTAACAGTGTGCCTGTGCACAAACAAAAAGCAAAAATTAAATCTAAACACTCTGTTTCATGGCAACAACATATTGTAGGGGGAAAAACACAGTAGCGTGAGCCTGGGACAGAAGCCGCCTGATGCGCTCATGCTGGGTGGTAGAAATGAAGCGAACAGTCGCCGTGAGAGAGGGCTTACTGAAGACATAGTTCTAAGCGTGAATGATTTCATGGCTGAGCGCATGAAAACGTACCGTAAGACAGATGGTGGGCCACAAACAAGGCCGGTTGGAGATCGAAGGAGGGTGAAAAAGATGGAACTAGACTCTGTAAAACTATATTTTTGATCAAAGATGAACTTTTGGATGGTTCATGTGGGGCACAGAGTTATGAGTTACACACACACACACACACACACACACACACACACACATATATAAATATATAAATATATATATATATATAAAAAATCACACACACACACACATACAGTATATATATGTATATGTATATATATATATATATATATATATATGTATGTATATATATACACACAAACACAATTCAATACATTTTATTAATATAGTTATTAATTTAAATATATAATAAAATATGAATATATACTTTTTACATTAATATGATGTTAATATATTAATTTCAACTTTAATTTTATATTAACATATAATGTAATGAAATAAATGTTTATTGTAAATTATTATTTGTAATTATAAATGTTAATAAATTAATATAAATGTAAAAATGTAATAGAAATATTAATATATAAATGTAAATTAATATAAATATTAAATATGTTAAACATGCACACACACATACGTGTGTGTAAGTATATGTGTGTGTGTGTGAGTGTGTATATATATATATATATATATATATAATTTCAACTTTAAAAAAAAAAAAATATATATATATATATATATATATAATTTTTATTAACATATAATGTAATAAAATACATCTTTATTATAAATTATTAATTCTAATTATAAATGACAATGCATTCATATAAATTTAAATATGTAAGAAAAATATTAATATATAATAGTAAAAATTAATATAAAAGTAAAAAGTAATTAATATTTTTAGTATTAATATTAAGTATAAAAATAAAATTAAAAATAAATATTAAATGTTAAGTATAACAGTGAAATTACTGTACTTACATTTTAAATAATTAAATCTAATCAATAATGAAACTGGTTATTGATCATTATTATTTGGGATTATTAATTGTTGCAGCTGTCACCTACATCAAAACATCATACAGGGACAGTTCTGAGTGTTTAATGCTAAACAGCCCTCATCACATTATTACAGCAGCACAGCATCTCTCTCGTCCACATCTCAAGTCATAACCTCGGTGTTAGTTTAGCGCTGACACGCCGTAAATGACTTAATGAAGGGGGAAGTAAAACGAGTTGGCGCGTGAAGAGCGTTCGCTCGTCTGGGAGAGGCGCTAATATTTCAGAGTCTATCTGTCTGTGCCAAACTCAGGTGATTCAATCTTAGCGCTCGCTCAGATGGTGACATGTACAGGAGTGTCGACAGACTCCATAACAAAAACCACCCACATGCAAAACCCTGGGTGCAAAGTCAAATCAAATATTCAAGGTGTTTGTTAAAACTTAAATAACATGCTACTTGCTTGCAAAAATAAGTGTTTATCCCTGTGGCGCTACTGAGGTACGGCATGCAGTCCTTCAGCTAAACTCGCCGGCGTCAATAATGAGAATATAATGGTGAGGAGTCGGGTTATGATATTGATTTCATATGCAGCACATACAGGTGAGGGATGCTTATCAGCTAAACACAGCATACATACACGTCCTGCATGCTTGAGGGCTTCATACATGAACTAACATGTAAAATTCATATAACATGATCATATACAGCTCATTTCTGGTGGGGAAAAGGAACCTTCATCTGAAGTTCTTGGTTATTAAGTTCATAGGTGTTAGGGGGAAAGTTGCTGCATCACAATTTGATGGACGTTACTGAAAAGAAATATCAAATTATAGGTTTTCATTTTGCCAGACTCATGCGCTGATAGGGACTCCTGAGCTCCTTTCAGGCCAGTAATGAGCTGCGGCGGGCTCCTTTAATACAGGCCATAATGTTTTTTTGATTGCCCCATTTAATCTTGCCCTCTTGCGCCGCCCGCAATTGGAGCATCAGACCATTTTGCAGTCCCGCTCCAAGAGGTTAAACACATTCACACGAGGAGATATCAAGAGAGAAATGTATATGTTCCCATAATGCAGTGCTTCACATAGCCAATTGATCTAGGTTTTGCTGCGCTCGAGTCATGTCGAAAAAAAAAAACATATTTATGAGCTCAGCACACACATACAGCACCATGAAGTCATAATGTGGGAAGTTAAAGTGGGAAACTTTGGATTTTCTTCAGGCCAGACTTTCAAAGTGTTAATTAAGGAATCACTGTGGAAGCAAATTGATATTGATCATAGGTTGTAATTATGAGTGTTGACAGCACAATTGATTTAGTATGCAGTTTGTGTTCCTCCATTGAGGAACAGCACGGAAGCTTGCTAGAAAAATACAACTCAATCAGCTGGTCCATAAGGAGGCTTATTTGACTATTTCCCAGCATTCTCTGTAGCAGCACTAGAATGATAAAATGTACAGACAGGGCCTAAAACTATATTATATATAAAACTATATATATTATATTTTTTACTGGCCGTGAACTATTTTTGCAAAAACAGGCAGTAATGACATCAAAATTTAGATTTAGATTCCAGTGAAAATTCACAATTCTCTATTCCAATTTCGATACCACAGCTAAAACTACTAGCCTAACTAATATAAATTTAAAACTTTATTAAATTTACTAAAACTAAAACTTGAAATAAAGTAAACATTAACTGAAATATATGGTGGAATATATGTTGATTTCACTTTTTTAACTTTAGTTAGTGTGTAATGTTGCTGTTTGAACATAAACAACATCTGCAAAGTTACGACGCTCAATTCAATGCAAAGGGACATATTTTCTTTTACAGAAATCACTTTTTAAGGACTACAACAAACGGCTGGTAGGGACTACAACGAGTTTCTTCCCGGGTTGGTGACATCACAAACCCCCAAATTTACATAAACCCTGCCCCCGAGAACACGCAACAAAGGGGGTGAGGCCATGTTGGGCTGCTTTAGAGAAGAGGAAGAGTTGTTGTAGTAGAGTGTTGTTGCCATGCCGTCATTTTACGCCGGACTGCTTCACAAATGAGGGTCAATTCAACGCTGGATTTGCACAAAAGATGATGACGACACATGCTAGTCGATGAGTTGAATCAACTCCACAGCAACTACATAAATTTATCCACTAACCGTTCAGAAACGTCCAGATGCATTCTAAAAGTTGTAACTTCTTCCTGAGTCTCTCCATCAGTGTCCGACTCCGGTTTGAACAATGTAAGGCTGAACACTGTTACTGACAATCCTCATTTTGGCTGCGTGAGATTCTTCAGCTTTGTTGTTGTTGAGCAACCGAAGCGCGAGCTGTTAAAGCTCCGCCCTCTTCTGGAAAGGGTGCCAGGAGCAGCAGCTCATTTGCATTTAAAGGGACACACACAAAAGCGGCGTGTTTTTGCTCACTTTGCTCAAATTTGACAAGCTATAATAAATGATCTGTGGGGTATTTTAAGCTGAAACTTAACAGACACACTCTGGGGACACCGGAGACTTATATTACATCTTGTAAAAGGGGCATTATAGGTCCCCTTTAAGTTGTAGTACTAAAATAACTACAACTAAAACTTAAAGGGTTAGTTCACCCAAAAATGAAAATTCTGTCATTAATCACTCGCCCTCATGTTGTTCCAAACCTGTAAGACTTTCATTCATCTTAGGAACACAACTGAAGATCTTTTTGATGAAATCTGAGCGATTTCTGTCCCTCCATAGACAGCTACGCAACTGACACTTTGACACTTCAAAAAGTTCATAAAGAGATTGTAAAACTAATCCATATGAATTGAGTGGTTTAATCCAAATTTTCTGAAGAGACACAATCACTTTATATGATGAACAGATTGAATTTAGGCTTTTATTCACATATAAACATTGATCAGCGAACATAAACAGAAGCTCAACCGAACCTGCTTGATGCGTGAGAACAGACCTCTCGTGGAAGCTCAAACGTGCTGCGTAACACGAGAATGAACCTCATTGGTTCTCACATGTCAAGCAAACATGCTTGAGCTTCCGTTTACCACAACTAATGTGTGAGTTGATGAATGTTTATATGTGAATAAAAGCCTAAATTCAATCTGTTCATCATATAAAGCGATCGAGTGGTAGTAGCTGTAGATAGAGGGACAGAAATCTCTCAGATTTCATCAAAAAGATCTTTATTTGTGTTCTGAAGATGAACGAAAGTCTTACAGGTTTGGAACGACATGATGGTGAGTAAATAATGACAGAATTTTCATTTTTGGGTGAACTAACCCTTTAATAAAAACTATAAATAATAATTAAAAAACGAATAACTGCTAGTATCTAAGAAAGCTTTGAGTGTAAACTTGCAATATGAATCATTTGAGAAACCATCACAATGCATCTGTGAATGTATTTCCCCCCCCGGCTAGTTAACTGCAGGACAAATTACCTTTCCACATGGTCCAAGTTTCCAGCCACCCCGAGTCCTCCAATAGTGTAGAGTTTCCCATCATACACCAAGCTGTTGTGCCTGCAGCGAGAGACAGTCATCCGGGACACCAGGTTCCAGTTGTCCAGAAGTGACATGTAGCACCACACATCTGCCACTGTCACCCCTGACTCTGTACCACCTGGAAACAAGACGACACACCATTATGACTTGACATTGCACAATGTCAATGTTGAAAAAGCTCTGAAAAAATCTAGGCATAAATTTACACTCATCTAAACTGTTTACCGATGCAGCACAGTCACCAACATTTGTAATACAATCTCAGAAACTAGAAGCTGGACAGAAACGTGACCTTCAGGTGATAGGATTTGTTGCATTTATCTGGCATGGAAACCAATAGCTGTTTTGATATTGCGAGGCTGGTAGAATCCAATGATTAATGTACACTGCAACGCCAATTCTTCATCAAGATCATTGCAAGAAACAGTCCGCGTCTGGGAAGTGACCACAGATTCTGTTCGCACTTGATATACGACCTTCCCTCTAAAATCTGACGTACCTGACAGATAAATATTGTCCCCGGCGGAGATGACGCTGAAGAATTCGCGGTCGTAGAACGGGAGGCTGGCCAGAGGATACCATTTGCTGTTCTGCGGATTGAAGCAGGTGACGGCCGTCAGGGAGCGCTGGTTCATACCAATCGCCTGCCTTCCTCCGACCAACACGATCACCTCTGCTACACCTGCGGGTAAGACGGAGGATACAAATATATGAGTACTTGATGGCCCCTGTGGTGGCGGTGTCGATGTGTTGAAATAGAGAGCCTGACAAAGGCTGGGAGTGCAGTTATTCTTCATGGCGGATTGATGGACTGCAGGGACCCCCAAAGAAGATTGCTGCTCCTCTACACCGTTTCTCAGAGCAGCAATCTTATGTGAACATCTAAAACCCAGAGAGCTGCAGTACAAAATAAGTAAAGGCAAACTGGAAAAAAAGCATCTGTATTAAAAAAAAATTGAAACATCCTTAAAACAAGATAATTTACTTGAAAAAAGACTTTAAAAAGATACATCTATAATGAATCAATTTTTCTTACCCCTTTAGAAATGTTTTTATCTATCAATCAATCTATCTATCTATCTATCTATCTATCTATCTATCTATCTATCTATCTATCTATCTATCTATCTGTGAATCAGCCTGTTTATTTATTTATTTTATTTTATTTTTTCACAAAATTTACTGAGGTTTTGGAGTACTCATTTGTATCTCTAAAGCTAATTTTACATCTAGCATTTTAAATACTCTAAATACAAATAATTAAATAATATTAAAATAATAATAATAATAATAATAATAATAATACTATATTTAACTTGATAGGAAATAACAAACAATAAACATATGTTTCTTTTATTATATACATTTAACTTGTTTTTTTCGTTTTCTTCATATAAAAATCAACATAAATGTATATTAACCCTTGAGAAAGTGCCAGAAAAATATATTTTATATATTCTCTGAAAAAAAGTCAATTACAAATGTTACAGTAGATTTCTATTTTAAATAAATGCTGTTGTTTTGAACTTTAAATTCATGAAAGAATCCTGAAAAAAATGTACAACTGTTTCCCTAAAACAGCTTCTTGAGCACCAAATCAGCATATGAAGCAACTGTTTTCAAATTTGATAATAATCAGAAATGTTTCTTGAGCAACAAATCAGCATATTAGAATGATTTCTAAAGGATCATGTGACACTGAGTGGAGTAATGATGCTGAAAATTCATCACAGGAATAAATAACTTCTTAAAATATATTTTAAACATTTCAAAATAATATGCTTTTTACTGTATTTTTGATCAAATAGATGCTGCTTTGGTGACTTTTTTTCAAAAATGTTTAAAAAATCTTACCAACCCCAAACTTTTGAATGTTAGTATATGTAATATAAATAAACGAATATTACACTAAATTTAAAATACAACATATAATATCATATTATATAAAAACTGGTATCCAGGTTACCCAACACCCCACATAAAGAGTCTGTCCGTGCATGTGTGTCCAATGAAGAGTGTAAGTGAATTATCAGAGCTTAACTAAACTCATAACCATCTGTTTGGCTGCATGCCCTCAAGTGTCTTACAGCCCTGGGCACATTGGCTTCAACACTACACGAAATGCATTACAGGCACCTGCGCACTCATCCGTGATCCGCTACTTTCATTTTTGTGAAGTGCTCAGATGAAATATGACTTTTTAGCATTTGTAAGTATAACAAATTCACAGTTCTAAAACAGATCCTGCTCTAAAATCTGATTAGATGAGTTAGTATACGCACACCTGTGTCCACATATTACATGTAAGTCATAGCATGGGCTCTGATTTCTACATTGATTAGGAAACAAAAACAGTTTACAGTTAGGCTAATGAATTATATTACTAGAACTGTTCATTAGTGGAGGAAAACATCACTATTACTATTGATCGTGCAGGTTTTATCCTCATTTAACTTTGGTGTGTATCTCAGTGTTTGATGAATGATACCTCAAATCATGTAGTTGTTGAGAAGAGATGTGCTATTGCTTTTCTAACCAATCAGTTCACCTGGCAGATGATAAAATGGGGGGAAAAAAAAACTTACAAAACTTGCCAAAAGTGATGTCAGGAGGGGATATTTGTTTTTAATGGCCCTACAAGTTTGATTAAACCATCAAAATATGAGGAAAATATTAAATATTTTAAATATGAGGGACAAGCAAAACAATAAACCTGGTTAAAGAGTTAGTTCAACCAAAAATGAAAATTCTGTCATTAATTATTAGTGGTTCGGAACGTGTATCAAACTGCCAAAGTCACGTGAACCATTGAAATTTCGAAACATTTATGACGTAATGAAGCCTCGTTTACTGAAATCACGTGACTTTCACGCTCCGAACCACTGATTCGAAACAAAAGATTCGTAAAGCTTCATGAAGCAGTGTTTTGAAATCGCCCATCACTAGATATTGTTGAATAAAGTCGTTATTTGTTTTTTTGGCGCGCAAAAAGTATTCTCGTCACTTCATAACATTAAGGTTGAACCACTGTAGTCACATGAACTGTTTTAAATATGTCTTTAGTAGCTTTCTGGGCGTTTGAAAGTGTAAATTAACTTGCTGTCAATGCAGGCCTCAAAGAGCCATCAGATTTTATCAAAAATATCTTAATTTGTGTTCCGAAGATGAACGAAGGTCTTACAGGTTTGGAACGACATGAGGGTGAGTAATTAATGACAGAATTTTCATTTTTGGGTGAACTAACCCTTCAAGGTATTTATCTGACAAAATTATTTGGCAAAAAAAGGGGTAAACTACTAAAAGAATACATTGACTACTACATAATCAGTTATTAACATTGGTTAATAACTCATTGGGAACTCGTTAGTTCTCTCTTGTCTTTGCATGTGTTCATAATTTCTTTGTATTACAGCCTGGCCAAAAATTATGTCTACACAATTTGGCATGTTTCATTATGTTATCACTTATTAAACAATTGACTCCAAGCACAGCTATGTAATATGATTACAAAATATTAACACATTTTTAATAAAATTTGAATAAAGAGTAAAGATTTTCCTAGGCCGGACATCACTTTTGGCCACTACTGTACATTGAAAGAGAGTTTTAAGCCATAACTAGAGACCAGAATATTATATAGAGGGATTTGGAGATGGTCTCTTTCAAATTTTGAGACCCAGAACATACCAATGCAAGATAAACATAAAAAGAAAGAAAGAAAAAATCCCAAAGACTAGAATATCATAGAGAATTTTGGACTCTTTGACTTGGAACCAGCTAACAACCACCTCACTGCATTTATCTTCAATAAATGAGGTCTAAATGTTCCCGCAGAAGGAAAATGACAGAATTCAAGCACCATCCGGTGTAACTCTATCTAGGTTTATGCTTAGAAAGCCTATTGTTGTGCGTGTAAGGGTTCGAGCGCTCAGACTTCCTGCATCATGTCTACACCGGCGCAGGGCTTGTCATCAAATCGCCT
>CM077456.1:5011825-5075587 GCA_039654765.1 Mylopharyngodon piceus | reverse complement strand
TTTACCGATGCAGCACAGTCACCAACATTAGAAAAACAATCACATAAACTAGAAGCTGGACAGAAACGTGACCTTCAGGTGATAGTGATTTGTTGCATTTATCTGGCATGGAAACCAATAGCTGTTTTGATATTGCGAGGCTGGTAGAATCCAATGAGTTAATGTACACTGCAACGCCAATTCTTCATCAAGATCATTGCAAGAAACAGTCCGCGTCTGGGAAGTGACCACAGATTCTGTTCGCACTTGATATACGACCTTCCCTCTAAAATCTGACGTACCTGACAGATAAATATTGTCCCCGGCGGAGATGACGCTGAAGAATTCGCGGTCGTAGAACGGGAGGCTGGCCAGAGGATACCATTTGCTGTTCTGCGGATTGAAGCAGGTGACGGCCGTCAGGGAGCGCTGGTTCATACCAATCGCCTGCCTTCCTCCGACCAACACGATCACCTCTGCTACACCTGCGGGTAAGACGGAGGATACAAATATATGAGTACTTGATGGCCCCTGTGGTGGCGGTGTCGATGTGTTGAAATAGAGAGCCTGACAAAGGCTGGGAGTGCAGTTATTCTTCATGGCGGATTGATGGACTGCAGGGACCCCCAAAGAAGATTGCTGCTCCTCTACACCGTTTCTCAGAGCAGCAATCTTATGTGAACATCTAAAACCCAGAGAGCTGCAGTACAAAATAAGTAAAGGCAAACTGGAAAAAAAGCATCTGTATTAAAAAAAAATTGAAACATCCTTAAAACAAGATAATTTACTTGAAAAAAGACTTTAAAAAGATACATCTATAATGAATCAATTTTTCTTACCCCTTTAGAAATGTTTTTATCTATCAATCAATCTATCTATCTATCTATCTATCTATCTATCTATCTATCTATCTATCTATCTATCTATCTATCTGTGAATCAGCCTGTTTATTTATTTATTTTATTTTATTTTTTCACAAAATTTACTGAGGTTTTGGAGTACTCATTTGTATCTCTAAAGCTAATTTTACATCTAGCATTTTAAATACTCTAAATACAAATAATTAAATAATATTAAAATAATAATAATAATAATAATAATAATAATAATAATAATACTATATTTAACTTGATAGGAAATAACAAACAATAAACATATGTTTCTTTTATTATATACATTTAACTTGTTTTTTTCGTTTTCTTCATATAAAAATCAACATAAATGTATATTAACCATTGAGAAAGTGCCAGAAAAATATATTTTATATATTCTCTGAAAAAAAGTCAATTACAAATGTTACAGTAGATTTCTATTTTAAATAAATGCTGTTGTTTTGAACTTTAAATTCATGAAAGAATCCTGAAAAAAATGTACAACTGTTTCCCTAAAACAGCTTCTTGAGCACCAAATCAGCATATGAAGCAACTGTTTTCAAATTTGATAATAATCAGAAATGTTTCTTGAGCAACAAATCAGCATATTAGAATGATTTCTAAAGGATCATGTGACACTGAGTGGAGTAACGATGCTGAAAATTCATCACAGGAATAAATAACTTCTTAAAATATATTTTAAACATTTCAAAATAATACGCTTTTTACTGTATTTTTGATCAAATAGATGCTGCTTTGGTGACTTTTTTTCAAAAATGTTTAAAAAAAATCTTAGCAACCCCAAACTTTTGAATGTTAGTATATGTAATATAAATAAACGAATATTACACTAAATTTAAAATACAACATATAATATCATATTATATAAAAACTGGTATCCAGGTTACCCAACACCCCACATAAAGAGTCTGTCCGTGCATGTGTGTCCAATGAAGAGTGTAAGTGAATTATCAGAGCTTAACTAAACTCATAACCATCTGTTTGGCTGCATGCCCTCAAGTGTCTTACAGCCCTGGGCACATTGGCTTCAACACTACATGAAATGCATTACAGGCACCTGCGCACTCATCCGTGATCCGCTACTTTCATTTTTGTGAAGTGCTCAGATGAAATATGACTTTTTAGCATTTGTAAGTATAACAAATTCACAGTTCTAAAACAGATCCTGCTCTAAAATCTGATTAGATGAGTTAGTATACGCACACCTGTGTCCACATATTACATGTAAGTCATAGCATGGGCTCTGATTTCTACATTGATTAGGAAACAAAAACAGTTTACAGTTAGGCTAATGAATTATATTACTAGAACTGTTCATTAGTGGAGGAAAACATCACTATTACTATTGATCGTGCAGGTTTTATCCTCATTTAACTTTGGTGTGTATCTCAGTGTTTGATGAATGATACCTCAAATCATGTAGTTGTTGAGAAGAGATGTGCTATTGCTTTTCTAACCAATCAGTTCACCTGGCAGATGATAAAATGGGGGGAAAAAAAACTTACAAAACTTGCCAAAAGTGATGTCAGGAGGGGATATTTGTTTTTAATGGCCCTACAAGTTTGATTAAACCATCAAAATATGAGGAAAATATTAAATATTTTAAATATGAGGGACAAGCAAAACAATAAACCTGGTTAAAGAGTTAGTTCAACCAAAAATGAAAATTCTGTCATTAATTATTAGTGGTTCGGAACGTGTATCAAACTGCCAAAGTCACGTGAACCATTGAAATTTCGAAACATTTATGACGTAATGAAGCCTCGTTTACTGAAATCACGTGACTTTCACGCTCCGAACCACTGATTCGAAACAAAAGATTCGTAAAGCTTCATGAAGCAGTGTTTTGAAATCGCCCATCACTAGATATTGTTGAATAAAGTCGTTATTTGTTTTTTTGGCGCGCAAAAAGTATTCTCGTCACTTCATAACATTAAGGTTGAACCACTGTAGTCACATGAACTGTTTTAAATATGTCTTTAGTAGCTTTCTGAGCGTTTGAAAGTGTAAATTAACTTGCTGTCAATGCAGGCCTCAAAGAGCCATCAGATTTTATCAAAAATATCTTAATTTGTGTTCCGAAGATGAACGAAGGTCTTACAGGTTTGGAACGACATGAGGGTGAGTAATTAATGACAGAATTTTCATTTTTGGGTGAACTAACCCTTCAAGGTATTTATCTGACAAAATTATTTGGCAAAAAAAGGGGTAAACTACTAAAAGAATACATTGACTACTACATAATCAGTTATTAACATTGGTTAATAACTCATTGGGAACTCGTTAGTTCTCTCTTGTCTTTGCATGTGTTCATAATTTCTTTGTATTACAGCCTGGCCAAAAATTATGTCTACACAATTTGGCATGTTTCATTATGTTATCACTTATTAAACAATTGACTCCAAGCACAGCTATGTAATATGATTACAAAATATGAACACATTTTTAATAAAATTTGAATAAAGAGTAAAGATTTTCTTAGGCCGGACATCACTTTTGGCCACTACTGTATATTGAAAGAGAGTTTTAAGCCATAACTAGAGACCAGAATATTATATAGAGGGATTTGGAGATGGTCTCTTTCAAATTTTGAGACCCAGAACATACCAATGCAAGATAAACATAAAAAGAAAGAAAGAAAAAATCCCAAAGACTAGAATATCATAGAGAATTTTGGGCTCTTTGCCTTGGAACCGGCTAACAACCACCTCACTGCATTTATCTTCAATAAATGAGGTCTAAATGTTCCCGCAGAAGGAAAATGACAGAATTCAAGCACCATCCGGTGTAACTCTATCTAGGTTTATGCTTAGAAAGCCTATTGTTGTGCGTGTAAGGGTTCGAGCGCTCAGACTTCCTGCATCATGTCTACACCGGCGCAGGGCTTGTCATCAAATCGCCTCGAAGAGACTGGCTTTTGTTTAAGGTGCAGGAAGAAAGGCGTCGAGAGAGCAGAGGAAAGTGAGAGAGAGAGACGTGAAGACATCCTTGAGCTTCTTTTAACCGCTGGCTCATCTTTCCGAATCAATACTTCCCCTGCGCTCCCCTGACAACAGCCGCCTGCCTGATCCATGGGTTTCTCTCTGCTCCAGCATCCTTCTTTTACAATATTGTCATCTTTTTCTCCTTCTCCATTTCATTCTCTCTCTCTTTCTAAATCTTAGCTATTCTCTCCTGGCCAGGTAAAAACACAACCAGAGTGGAAAAGAGAGAAAAAAACCCCAGCAAAATCAAGAGGATAAAAAAAACACTATGAAGGGTTTTGTCTTAACTGAGACGTGAGGAAGGGCCAGACTGCACTAGTGCTCACTGCTGAACCATATGGTGCCTGATCTGGTGGAAATGAACCACTCAGCATCCTTTAGGCAAACAGGTAGACCAGACAAACAAGTGAATGAAGAGAAAGGTCCCTTCTTTACTGTCTGCATTTGGTCAAATCAAAATGAATAGATATTGCATCTTTTTTTATACAATTACTGTATTACTGTAAATAGCAAAATTACATGTATACCTTTAGAAAGTTATGGTAACACTTTGATTAAAGCCTTTACAGTATATAATGCATTATAAAAGTATTTTTAATGCCTTGCAATGCACCTTATAATGCACTGTATGTTCTCATTATAATACTTATCTATTCACTGTTACACCTTTAGAAAGTATAATTCATTCAAATACATGACAAACAACCAACTTCAGATGTAACAAGGAGTCTGCAAATATTATAATGCATTTTAACTTTGGTTACAATTATTTATGAAGAGATATAATGCATTATAACGTACATTATGGATACCTTTATAATGCATTATACATAAAGGCTTTAAAGGTCCCATGACATGCTGCTTTTTGGATGCTTTTATATAGGCCTAAGTGGTCCCTAGTACTGTATCTGAAGTCTCTTTCCCGAAATTCAGCCTTGGCGCAGAATTTCAGCCACTACGAGCCAGTCCCACAATGAGCTTTCCTTAGTACGTGCCATTTCTGTGTCTGTAGCTTTAAATGCTAATGAGGAGGAGAGAGGCGGGGCAAGGTGGAGGGTGGGTGTGTGGCCTTAACCAGCTTGCGCCCATGGTACCATGCTCTAATGTTGACAGTGGATGTATCGCAATGGCTCGTAGACACGCAGTCGTTCAAGCTTTTCAGTTTGACCCAGAATCTGACTGCAACTCAGCGGCTACAGCAGGACGTCTCCGAATGGTTAGTTTAAAATATTGTGTCTGGATATGGTAATTTAGTTGGTTTGTTTATGTATGCTGTTACAGTTATTATCATGTAGCTAATGCTAGCCTACTAGCCTACATTGTTGGCTTTTCATGTTGCTCTGATTTGCTATCGTATATATATATATATATATATATATAAATTATCAGCTATAGACACTAACCAGCGCCACTATATTAGTCAGACCTCTGCCATTATTACATCTAGAATGTACATTTCCTGAAGAAAATGTGAACTAAAAAAATACTTCGGTGTTCATTTGTACATCCAAACACTGAGCAACTGCCATGCTTCGCTCGTTTGCAAGCCATGATGTCTCTCGAGGAAAAAAAAATATTGCGCTCGCCTCGCACGGTAGTAGCTCATTTTCTCATGGGCGGGCAAAGCAGAGAAAGGGGAGGTAACCTTTCCCCGTATGACGACATATAGGGAAGATTCCAGATTGGGCCATCTGAGCTTTCATTTTCTCAAAGGCGAAGCAGGATACCCAGGGCTCGGTTTACACCTATCGCCTTTTCTAGCCACTGGGGGACCATAGGCAGGCTAGGGGAACTCATATTAATGTTAAAAAACCTCATAAAGTGAAATTTTCATGCCATGGGACCTTTAAGTAAAGTTCTGTCATGACAACTCTCTCAGTGTTTGGCATGGTAATGGGTATGACAATGTTGATATGTTTGGTCTTGGCAGAATAGATCTGCTATGCTGTTGCTGCAGAGCAAGTACGGGACTTGCTACTGCCAATACATACACGACACACTGCTGTGAGCAAGTAAGAGATGCTGTTGCTGTACAATATAGCGTACATGAATTACCTGTAGCAGATCTATACAGGTGGAGCAGGGGAAGGTGGAGGGTTTCTGAAGCACGCTGCACTGCTAAGGCAATGCTACCAAAGTATTTCGAAGGTTGAGCAGCGAGCTCATTAGCTACTGATACAGCAGGAACCAATCAGCTGTGCCCTATATATAACGATGTGATTACAATCAGGTTCAGTTAAAGGACCTATTAGCCTGTGCCATCTAGAGTTTCATGTCAGAACTTTGTATTGTTAAATACTAAAAGGTATCAGATACAACTGCATCTCCATAACCTTAACAACTTAATAACAAATCACATATATAATGATTTAAATTTTAATGGATGAGTTGACCAGACTGTAAAAATCAACATACAGGTACTAACCCTAACCTAACAGTCTACTAATACTCTAGTTGACATATAGTTGCAATTTAATGAGAGTAAGTATATAGTTAGTAGAATGTCTAAAGTGGAATATCAAAATAAAGTGTTACCTTTTGTTATTATAATTATTATATAATGGTTGAGTTTGTCCAGACAGTGAAGGAAAACGTACCAATAAGTGTCCAGCAAACATATCACCTCCTTCAATAGTGTTTAAGTTAAGGCCCTGATTTACTTACAGGTAAGTTCTTTTTCATTCTTTGCTTTGGGGTAAAAATTAGTTTGAAATATGTGAGCAGCGGTATATTGTTATCGAACATCCTGATGCCACCCACACTGCTAAGAGCGTCGTTTAGATGAATATGTTAATATGTGCTGCGTGCTTTCCTCTCAGTAACAAAATAAACACAGCATCCGACTATAGCGATGTGGATGTTTGCATGAGCTCTCTTTCAATTACAATTACAACTTCATTTTCTACTATAGACCTTATGCGCCAGAGAAACAAGCGCGCCGCCATCTTTGTAAAATTGTCTTTGAACTTCCGTTTTGCGGTAGCTCTGTACATTTCTATGGCATCACTGTCAAAGAATAATTAGCTGGTTAAGTGGATTTACTTGTTGTAGAGTTAATGAAAGTTATCATGAGCATTGTAATGTTTAAAGCAGATGTCTTAACAAATGTCAGTAGAACGGGAAGATTTTAAAACGAGCAGTTCATTCATAAATGTAAGGTCGCTGTGGAAATACAAACCGGAAGTCAAAAGACAACGAGCGCAACGCTGAAAAGGGGCGGGGCTACATAAGGTCTATAAGGCGGCTCTACAGTGCGTTCATGTTTTTATTAGCGGATGTCTGACCTCAAGGGACTGAACGGAAGTAATGAACCGTCAGAACTGAAGATTTCCACATCAAAGAAGGCGGAGCCTCAGAGCCACACCTACCTATTTACATAATCGCCTCAGACCAATGATAGTTCAAAGGTGTTTACCAGCCAGACCAAACATTTCCAGAAAGTTCACTTTGGCAAGTTGTTTCGAACTCCCGAAACAAACATAAAACGAACTTCGTTTTGGCCTGATTTTGTTCAAAATGATGTCACACCAGTTATTCAATTTTGCTTGGTGTATCGGGGACTTTAGTGTTTTTTATTATTATTATTATCATTATAGAAGCTCAAATATAAGATTATTTTTGGTCACTACATAATTATCATTCATGTTATTTCATAGTATTAGCAAATATTCTCTCTGTAATCTGCCTATTAACTAAAGAAGAAAAAAAACATGACAGTTCTATAAAAAAAAATCCCATTCAGACGGAGAGTAACTAGACGTCCAGTTACTGTCAGTGAATACTTTCATTTCACTGTAACCCCTAAAGGGCAAACACAGTCATTTCTTATTTCCTGTGAGATTTGAGTCTGTTTGAGCAGCAGGTGACCTTTTTCAGCCTTCAACAGTGCTGCTAAAACAACGTTAAATTAAATAATGAGGTGTGCTGATTTTAATTGAGTTACCCCCATTCATCAGCCTAAATCATGCTTAATTATAGAAAAGTAAAACAAAAACAGAGAAAACCTAAGTGAGAAAAGTGGACCAATAGGAGTTCAGCCAGCACCTGTCAATCAAGTTGGTCGGGGGCGGAGCACATGGTTCCCACATCTACTTTTCCTCTTTGCCTGCTTCCACCCACTTATGTCGACAATAGCATCCTGATGAGCAGCTACAGGAAGTGATACACACCTTTGACAGGTGAGCTTCTCCTTGCTCTGCGTGCACAGCCTCCCACAGGACAATCACCCCCGTCTCTTCCGCCTCACTTCCCCTTAATGAGTCCTATCTATGGCATTGGCTCAGCGGCTGCCATCGGTAAATAACGGTTTGCCAGACGGGACGTCAGGGCGGCCAGGTAGCTCTCATCCCCTACTGAGCTAAAGAGCGATAATGATACCATCCAGGGCCAGGAACGACTGTAAATAACTGTCTCTTTTTCTCTCCTCCTGAGCTCAATCTCTTCTTCACAGTGGGAGGAAACCCAAACCTGCTCTAAACCGCCACCACCTTGGCCTAGAACAAAACCCCAGATCCCCTGGCCTAGACCAGTCTGCTCACAAGGGCTTGATTTTCATCTAATTGCCCTTGTCTTGCTCTTTCCGACCATTAAAAGCTGAATGTGGAAGAGGTCTTTGAGTCTAGAAGAGAGGGAGTTGTCTGTCTCTCTCCTCCGAGACTCTCCGACCGGTTGCGGTCGTGGGCAGAGATAAATTGCAGCTTTGAACCCGCTTGTCAGAAAGACGTGGCGGGCAGGTGATGCTGCGGGTGCCCCTCGCCGTCTGAACTTTGTATATGTGGGCTTTTACCCCTGTCATTTCGCTGCTCTTCATTCCAGTCCCGCCGGAGTGAGTCAAAAAGCATTACAAATGAAAAGAGAGGATAAGTTAGGCTTGAAAAAGTCATTAAGCACTCTACCTCAGAAGTACATTTTCTGGGGATGATGATGTAGTTAGGGATAAAATGAAATCCATTTTGCTTGCTTAACAAGAATGCATGTACAAAGTGCCCTTTAAAGCTGTAACCTTGCGATCTCTCACTCCTCCTCAGGTTTTACTGCATATCATGGCAAACAAAAGAAGTGGGAATGTTTACCTTTCAGGCTCAGATACTGCAGTAGTTGTCTCATGTACCCGGGTGGATCAATATTGGCATATTGGCAATTTCTGCAGTACCGGTAGTACCGAGTAACAGGTATTTTCGGTACCTCTCGTTCGTGTTTGTTTGAGCACTCTTTGAGCATCAAAGGTTTCTATTTACAGTGTGTTTTTACAAGCATTGAGCATTGTAGCTAATCACAATCATATCTGTTGAGCATGTGAATGCAATAGCCAATCAGAGGTGCTAGTCAGTAAGTTAGTCAGAATCTGCTCAACATTGCTGAAAACGCACAAGTTTTTGTTTGGTTCAATGCGAGCCACACGTTTGCAAATCCTTTCATTATAGCCTACAAAGTGTAAACACAATATAAATAAGAGCTTCATTGTACAATTAAGCAGTGGTGAACAGTAACAAAGTATATATATATATATATATATATATATATATATATATATATATATATATATATATCAACAGTCCTATATATATTTTTAATTGTGATTAATCGCACACTTATCGTGAAATTAAGCATACACCATTTATCTTGTTTAACACGTTCATTTTGTCATCATTTGCTATATCCAGCAAAGCAAACCATCAGATTGAAGGGTGATTCGCCATTGATTCGCCACAGGTGCTTGCGCCATTGTAGATGCTCAGTGTGATAAACTCCCGACTCCCAAGATCATCTAACTGCTTGATGTAAATTACATTAATGACGTAATTTCATATGCTTCAGTAACTTATATATATATTATATCATTTCATAAAATTCTATTATAAATGGATTAAAAATACATTAAAATGGCACTAGTTGCTTCAAACAACCACTTGACTGTCTTTCAAAAAATTTGATGCCACAAGCCTTGCCAACCTGGCAAATCAAAAGCCCTCATTGTAACAGCCTGGGAAATAAATGTAAAACACCTGGGAGCCTGGGAACTCAACATATTAACATAAACACAACTTTGTTTCCGAGTGGACTGATATAAACCTGCTTGAGTAAAGCCAGAAAATCCAATCAGAATGGCATTTTGAAAAACTCTAGCCATTTACTTTTGCAATATGAATCAGCCAGAGGATTGTAGCCAATTATTCAGGATTTATGGAGACCATTGAAAAAAATTTAAAAATCAATTATTGAAAATATCATATTGCTTTAGTGCTAATCTGAGTACCAGATAAGAATGTGTCCCTTCAACAGCCATTTAACTGCAGTAAAACTGCAAAAGTTCTCTGTCTTTTATCTGTGCTGTCTTTAGGTGCGTTAACGCCATGTCGTAATTACGAGATTTCAACTTGTAAAAAGCGTTCACGACCTCATAGAGCTCGTAATTACAACTTGTACGCTGGGAATTTTTTCTGAGAGACCTACTTGTACCACGTGACCTCTGTACCATCTGACAGCTGCAGATTCATTTACGTCATGAGTTGTCATCTCGAAATTACGGTAATTACAACATAGCGTGAACGCAGCATTTTATCAGTGCTACAGTACCATTCACAACAGAGCTGTGCAAAATTCAGAATTGAAGAATTGGTTCTATTTCAATTCATGAGTGTGAATTTGAATTGGCCACACCTAACAGGGAGTTGAATTGGAATAGGAATGACAGGAAAAGGAATTAACTAAATTGCAATTTAATATTGCAAAATATTAAATATACACTATATTGCCAAAAGTATTGGGACACCCCTCCAAATCACTGAATTTAGGTGTTCCAATCACTTCCATGGCCACAGGTGTATAAAATCAAGCACCTAGGCATGCAGACTGCTTCTACAAACATTTGCGAAAGAATGGGTCGCTCTCAGGAGGCTCAGTGAATTCAAGCGTGGTACCGTGATAGGTTGCCACCTGTGCAATAAGTCCATTCGTGAAATTTCCTCACTACTAAATATTTCATGGTCAACTGTTAGTGGTATCATAACAAAGTGAAAGCAATTGGGAACAACAGCAACTCAGCCACGAAGTGGTAGGCCACATAAAATCACAGAGCGGGGTCAGCGCATGCTGAGGCACACAGTGCGCAGAAGTTGCCAACTTTCTGCAGAGCCAATAGCTACAGACCTCCAAACTTCGTGTGGCCTTCAGATTAGCTCAATAACAGTGCGTAGAGAGCTTCATGGAATGGGTTTCCATGGCCGAGCAGCTGCATCCAAGCCTTACATCACCAAGTGCAATGCAAAGCATCAGATGCAGTGGTGTAAAGCACGCCGCCACTGGACTCTAGAGCAGTGGAGACGTGTTCTCTGGAGTGACGAATCACGCTTCTCTGTCTGGCAATCCGATGGACGAGTCTGGGTTTGGCGGTTGCCAGGAGAATGGTACTTGCCTGACTGCATTGTGCCAAGTGTAAAGTTTGGTGGAGGGGGGATTATGGTGTGGGGTTGTTTTTCAGGGGTTGGGCTTGGCCCCTTAGTTCCAGTGAAAGGAACTCTTAATGCTTCAGCATACCAAGACATTTTGGACAATTTCATGCTCTCAACTTTGTGGGAACAGTTTGGGGATGGCCCCTTCCTGTTCCAACATGACTGCGCACCAGTGCACAAAGCAAGGTCCATAAAGACATGGATGAATGAGTTTGGTGTGGAGGAACTTGACTGGCCTGCACAGAGTCCTGACCTCAACCCGATAGAACACCTTTGGGATGTAATTAGAGCGGAGACTGTGAGCCAGGCCTTCTCGCCAACATCAGTGCCTGACCTCACAAATGCGCTTCTAGAAGAATGGTCAAAAATTCCCATAAACACACTCCTAAACATTGTGGAAAGCCTTCCCAGAAGAGTTGAAGCTGTAATAGCTGCAAAGGGTGGGCCAACTTCATATTAAACCCTACGGATTAAGAATGGGATGTCATTAAAGTTCATGTGCACGTAATGGCAGGCGTCCCAAAACTTTTGGCAATATAGTGTATTTGTATAAAAAAAACTGGAAATACATTCTGAGACATGTTCTTCCAAACTGGTCCACAAAAGTTAACTTAAAAAAATATGATGAAATACATAAAGTATTTTTTTTATAGATGTTTCAAACATTTATCAGTCCTATAAACCTTCAAGATTTGTCAAGTCAGTATTCAAGAACCATCCTGACAAACTTTGCTTAAAATATATAGGCCTAATTATTTAAAAACTAATTTCTTACATTAAATTCGAATTGCAATTCTGCATCCTGTTTGCTACCTCAAGTCAAATTAAAATTCAATTCTGAATGGTGCACTCTGACTCATACAGTATGAGCACCAAAATGCTGTTTAAAAATTTCGGGAACTTTTCCGGCAACTTCTTAAACTGCTGGAGCTGATTTTCCAAAATGGGTCCTGTTCACAAATGAGCTCTAAATGGAAAAACGCTGTTAAAATTTATGCTGTCTGAAGCTGAGACTAAGAGCATCTCAACCACCAGGCACACTCTCTGCACATAAACCCAAAGTCCACTGCACTGCGAGCTGTCATTTACAAGGGACCCAAACAGCAATCAAACGGCATGCCTCTGCCCTTTGCAACAAGAGAAATAGCTCCAGGACAGGAAGTAAGACATGATTCTGACGGAGCTTTGTGCTTGGGAGAGACAATTTCTCCCTGTAGAGCACTGCCGCATACATTACCCATCCGTCTCTTAACAGCAGTGTCTTATTTAATAGTTTATCAACCAAAAATGTTAGTCATACTTGAATACAGCAGCATTAAGTGTGACAAAAATTTCCTGACAGGGGAATTTAAAACACTGCAGGCCCACTGAGCCAAACACAGTCGCAGAATCATCCACTTCAAAATGCAAATTTCATCCAGCTACTGTAGACGACGGGAAAAGCAATCAACAGCTGAAATGTACCACGCAAAATGTTATGATTAGCGCTGACACATTTATAATTTCTAATCTCTAGGACAGACTAATCCAGCAAAAAGACACGTGAACAGGAAATTCAATTACTCAGAAAAATGAACAAACCACCAATTTTGATGCAATAGTCACTGAGTGGGCCGAGAAAGGCATCAGGATTGGCTCAGAGCAGCTGGCAATGGCTGAAATTCTCTTGTGATCGCACTCGGCCTCTGCCTTTTCTTCAAATCCGCTTCAGTCATGTCCACAGGCGTCGACAGAGATGCTGAGCTTTATCAAAGAAAGAGACTAATTAAACTGACTGGACCCTGCGCGGAAGGTGAGACGCAGAAAGCAATGAGGTTCGCCCTCCAGTCATCGCACGACTAAATCAATTAAACAAACGCAGACGTACTGCAAAACACTGCCCTTCCGTCCTCACCTTCAAGCTGCTGGTTTGACGATAAAAGCAGTTAGAGAAATGAGTCGGTAAAAGTGGTTTGTGGTCTGTAAAGGACTGGGCTGAGTGTCAAATCAGCACAATCCAATACCTTTGACTCCTTCTGCCACACGCCGGCAGCTGATTGAATGTTGCGCTGCGAAACGGCGACCTCAGTAAAGTGATTCAAAGCTTTGTGAATGGTCGCCAAAAGGAGGAATGGATTCTGAAATGGGAGCTAATTAGTCGACGTACAGCACGGAAAATTATATGAGAGAACAAGAGATGCAACTCACTCTGACAGGGTAATATTTTTTGAAAGAAATTAATACTTTTATTCAGCAAGGATAGTTTAAATTGATCAAAAGTGACAGTTTCATGTTTATGTTTATAAGTCACTTTAGCTAGAAAAATCATGAATCACAGTAAGGACGGTTGAAAACACGTAGTCCGTTTTCACACCTGGCTCGTTTGGAGCATTTGTTTCAGAACCTGATGCGTTTTCTCCCTTAGTTCGGTTCATTTAGGCATATATGAACACGGCAATCGCGCTCGGGTCCACACCAAAACAATCGCTCTGAGATCGCCTGAACGTGGTGGTCTCGGCTCGATTGAAAACGAACTCTGGAGTGGTTTGGTTGAAGTGAGAAAGCAATGAACCAACAAACCAAGCGGTACAGTATCATTATTCATGTTATATAAAAAGCAGCAGTGTCTGATTCTGTAAGTGAACATATTTGTTATTGCAGTTGAAAACCAAGGAGCGCCTCTTCATCTTAAAATGTTGTGAAATTGCTCTTCTCCATGCAATTTTAAATATAATTATATTTAATTTATCAGTTAGAGCGGGAATCAAGGCTTGATGTGTCTCGATAGCTACAGATAAAGCCACTAGCAGAGCAAACTTGTCTTGATGGATGACAAAGAGGAAACTCTGACCAATAAGAGGACAGTTTTACTCACATGTTACTTGCATAAACACTTTGAAATGATACCTTGAAAGTGAACCGAACCAAGAAGAAAGTTAACATTGTAACAAATTAAGTCCCCGTTTCAGAACAAAGTAAATGATCCATATCTGAAAATGCCCTAAGACTAATTATCAAGTCAAATGGTGTCCCAACTACAGTATAACTATGTCAAGGTTGTTTGGTCGTCCTAGTGAATGAGAACTCACTAGAAACATATAAACAGCTTTTGTACAAAACATTTATGCATTTATGAAATTGCCAGATACTTTCATCCAAAGAGACTTACATTGCATTCAATGTAAATAATTTAACAGTTCACTGGAATTTTCTTCCAAATCCATGCAATCAGGAAAAAGAGCTGAATGCACAACATCCACCACAGAATATAAAGTATATGCATTAGTACAGTACAGGCTGTTAAAAAACTATGCGCTCTACTAGATTTTTTGGCTGGTTAGCTAAGGTGTTCTAAGTGTTTTAGAGCATTGCTATGTGGTTGCTTGGGAGTTTTGGCTGGTTGCTTAAAGGGTTAGTTCACCCAAAAATGAAAATTCTGTCATTAATTACTCACCCTCATGTCATTCCAAACCTGTAAGACCTTCGTTCAACTTTGGAACACAAATTAAGATATTTTTTATGAAATCCAATGGTTCAGTGAGGGATCCATTGCCAGCAAGTTAATTTACACTTTCAGTGCCCAGAAGGGTAATAAAGACATATTTAAAACAGTTCATGTGACTACAGTGGTTCAACCTTAATATTATCGAGCGACGAGAATACTTTTTGTGCGCCAAAAAAACAAAAAAATGACTTTATTCAACAATATCTAGTGATGGGCGATTTCAAAAAACTGCTTCGAATCTTTTGTTTCGAATCAGCGGTTCGGAGCACCAAAGTCACGTGATTTCAGCAGTTTGGCACGCGATCCGAACCACTGATTCGAAACAAAAGACTCAAAGCAGTGTTTTGAAATCGCCCATCACTAGATATTGTTGAAAAGTCATTATTTTGTTTTTTTGGTGCACAAAAAGTATTCTCGTCGCTTCATAATATTAAGGTTGAACCACTGTAGTCACATGAACTGTTTTAAATATGTCTTTAGTAGCTTTCTTTTTGGGCACTGAAAGTGTAAATTATCTTGTTGGCAATAGAGCCCTCACTGAGCCATAAGATATTTTATCAAAAATATCTTAATTTGTGTTCCGAAGGCCGTGAACGAAGGTCTTACGGGTGTAGAACGACATGAGGGTGAGTAATAAATGACATTATTTTCATTTTTTGGTGAACTAACCCTTTAAGTCAAAAATCCTCAATCCTCTGTGATATTCTGGTCTCTAGATATGCTCAGGGTCCTCCATCAATGCATATGGGATCAAAATCAATGCAATTTTAAGTGTTTTATTGTTCACCAATTAAAAAAATCGAAAGTCTGATCACATAATAGGACACATCTCAAAATGACACATGAGTTTTATGCATTTCCCTTTACTGTGGAACAAAACATTCCATTTTAAATAATGTGTTTTTGATTCTCCATCAATGCTATTTTTGTTAATCAAATCTATAAAAAATTGTTTTCAGTAACTGATTTTTTATTATTATTATTATTAAAAAATGTAAACTTAAACCAAAATAGCAAATGTTGCCTTGGCCACTAACTGAAGTACTAAAATTAATAAAACTGAAATAAAAATAAATTAAAGCTATATAGAAATATAAAAAAAAGCAAATGAAAACTGAAAATACAAAAATAAAAGCTAATTCAAATTATTAATAAGTACTGTTTGTTTGAACCCCATCATTCTTCATTTGTGTTCCACAGAAGAAAGTCAGCCAACATAAGGGGAGTAAATGATGACAGAATTTTCATTTTTAGGTGAACTATCCCTTTAACACTACAGAGGTTTGCTCAAATCTCTAAGTATAAGCCACCGCTAATAACACTTCAAACAACAATTTCCTCATGCTAATTCTCTTAAGAAGGGTCACAATATTAAGCTTTAGTAAAGCTGTTCAAACATCATTTTATGTTCAGGGTCAGAGTTAAGCAGAACAGGGTCACCGTTCACACTCCTTGTCCCTTATGGTTCTTAATTACACACCTGACCTACCCACGAGACCGACAGCTAATCAGAAACAAGTGTGGGGAAACTAAATGAACAAATCATTTGTTATTTGAAGATAATTTGAGTTATAGGTGGGGCTGCCAGCACACAGGCACACGGATTGCTAAAAGAGACTGTTGTGAGCTTAATTAGGACGGATTGCCCGTCTACATGAGTTACTGGGTGTGAGCCAGGTGTGCCGTCGCCCTGATTTGCTCGGAGGACTTCCATGTGGCAGAAGCGGAGAGAGGAAAGGGCCCAGGTGAATCCCATCAGTCTAAAGACAGCTGGCACTTACCTGTAGCTCTAGAGCGTACGCCGCGGGCGAACGCAAACACGCACACATATCCAAACCTTCTGATCGAGCGCAGGCTCGATGAGAAACCTTTCATGGGTGACATCACTGCACCTCTTCTGTGTCTTTTCATACATAAGAGACTTATCAGCCGAGCTCAGGTGGAGAGTGAATGCGTTCAGCCACACACAAACACACACGCACACATGGCAATTACAAACTCCTGGCAGCGCTTCCTCAATCTCTGTCGCTAAAAAGAAAGCAATTTATGCTCCGCGCTCCACTTCGTCTTTGACTTCTACCCTAGTTTCCTCACTCTTCTCTTCTCTTTTTCATAAGCGGGTCCTACGGGTGACAGGCCCTCACGCGGTGTTTCATAACCTCGATCAGATGGCCCACCAGATGGTCAAGCCAGCGACGAGTTCACTCAAGAGTTTTGTACACAGCCAAACAATCAAATACTTAATAAAAAATGCCGAAAAGAGACAAGTCCATCCTTCGTAAGCAAATAAGAGTCACAGATGTTGGAAAACACACAGAGGACACGTGTCCAAGCAGCCTTACAGAAAAAGCACTGGGGTGGTACCGTGATACAGTGATGGTATCAGATAATAAAATTAAACAAACACATCCAAAAGAAAAAAAGTGTAGGTAATCAATCAAAAATAGAAAGGTAAATACAAAAAAAAAGTTGAAACTCTTCAAGATATTACTAATTTACTATAATAAATCATTAATACTTTTTTATTATCTATATTAAATAATCAATTTTATAAACGGCTAATGTATGCGCTGTTATTGATTAAGTTAATGATGCTGTTCCCACATGTGCACCACGATAAATTAGAAATATACACATCGGTTTGTTGACGGACATACACTTTTTAATGCTGATGGTGAGGAATTACAGTTGCAAACTGAGTAGCGTATCACTGAGAAACGTCCTGCTCAAGTCGTCTTTGTGATGGAGGTTTGGGTTGAAAAAAATAGTTCTTCCAATATTTCATCATCGGACTCGCACTCGGATTGATATGGTAAAATTGAGTAACATTTTTATGAATCCTAATAATGCAATGTTGTGAGAACTAGAACGATGCTCGGGACAGTTGGCGAGCCAGTGCTGCATCATCACGAAAGATTAAGCCTTGCCAATTTAAATATTCAAGCGCAAGATGATGCAAAAGGGAACTCAATTCATTATTCGCACGCTATGGGGGAAAGTTAAACATCCGAAGCGTGTGCCCAGAAAGCCGCGTCTCAGACAGCATGTGAATACTGAGCTCTCTTTCAAGCCTTCTTGTGCTTGAACGGATAAATTCACACAAAATTATGTCAAAAAGTATCCTAGTAAACAGTTGGTTATGGCTTAAATGAACATAAACTGTTGAGAAAGAAAACGCATGTGTATTAGTATATTGGATCCGTGCATTCAGTCTTAAAGTGACAGCAGCCTAATATACCTGCTGCTGTCTGCGTTTTAAATGTTAAAAAGCACTCACTGCTCTTGACTGAATAACTTTTGTAACTTTAATAAGGATTAATCTATGTTTAATTAATACAGTGAAGACTATGCAATGTTATTTCACATTTGATTAGACTACTTTATTCAGTTTCTGTACCTGAAAACTGTGAATTTTCGCTGGTATCTAACATTTCATAACTGTCAAAAACTGCCTGTTTTTGCAAAAAATGGCTGGTAAAAAAATATTTAAGGGCAGTAAATTTTCTTAAGTCACCAGACATTGGCAGGTGTGGCAAAAAGTTAGTTTTAGGCCCTGTATACATATAGCCTACAGGGGTATTTATATCGAAGGTACTTCAAGGAATACCATGGTATTTTCAAGGTACATTTCTAAAATATTATGATAGTAACAGTACTTTGTTAATTAGTAAATGAAGATGCTCAAAAACTTTAAACTCAGAACATTCAAGTATGTTGAAGTAGTATCTTTTATGAGTTACTATCTCATATTAACAATTAAAAATAAATAAATAAATAAATAAATAAATAAATAAAGTAAAATCTGTTGTTAATCTACAATCTGGTAAAATTGCTGTTTGAAACATTTACCAGCTGTCACACCCTACAACAAACAAAACTCACTCAGCATTGTAAAATGACATTTGTTTACCAATTACTTTAACTCCTCCATGCAGAAAATAAGTTCTGTGGAGTGACATGACATTCATGCACAGCTCGTAGCACCTTTCAGACAATAATTAAACCTTGCTTTATTGAAAAAAGCCTCCGACTCCTGGCCGCCAAAGAGGAAAAATCTTAGAGCCCAAGAGCAATTTGTTCCTCTGCAGAGGCTACTTATTTCCATAAATATCTTGTTTAATAATAAAAACCAAACATGTGCTGAAAGGTTGGAAACTATGCATCGTATTTACCAAGCATTTAGAGATGTTTATTAAGAAGAACCCTGGCATATCTGGAGTCAACTGGAGTCAAGCAAGCAGTGTGATGTGGCCGACTTTCTGTTTCGCTTGACTGACTCACTACAAATTTCAGAGCTTACTCAGAACTATATGAATCACAAATATCTGTGATGGGAAAGAACTAACTAAAAGTAGTGACGCTATTAACCTACCTTCATTTTTTCAGTATTGTGACAATAGTGTAGCTTTACAGTAAGAAACTACTTTTCCATGAATTTGTAATGTGACAAAACACATGCTGAAGTTTTAAATCAAACATGCATTCATTCTAGTGATTTGATTCATTCTACTCAATCAATCCACTCTAGTGAATCAACTCATTCGAACAGTTGATGTAAATTAACCAAAAAAAAAAAGGATTCAACAATTTAAGACCCCCGTACATATGCGTGGAATATGAACTAAATATTTAGGACTAGTTTACCCAAGAATTTCTGCCATTATTAACTCGTCCATATGTATGTTTATATTTTTAATTCAGTGAAACTTGCACACAAAAATAGATTCATTGACTGAAGAGTCACAGATTTCCATATAACAACAACAATTCACTGTGGTCATGGGCTGTCAAGCTCCAAAAAGTACAAAAAAGCACTATAAAAGTATCAAAAAAGTAGCCTATATGACTATTTTTTAAATCTTCTTAAGCCATACATGTGCATTATGTGAGGAAAAGACAAACATGTCATTGTTTACTGATAATCTGCACATTCATCGTGGCTTTAAAATAAAGTATGGTGCATATAGAGCGGGTTGAATGTCAATAATGGTTTAATACATCAATAAAAGTGTATTGCAACCAAAAATCATGACATCAAAGCTAATTCGATCAATCAATTAATATTCATTTCGATTCATTCACTTTTTTTTATTATTACTTTATTCAACGTTTTTTGTGCTAGATACAGCAAATCCTGTTCAAATCATCTAATGTAATATATTTAACAAGATTTTGCCTGCTTAATTAGCTTCTGCTTATATATTTTTTTTAAAAAGAGCTGCTAGACTGTAGTTTAACTGCTCCAAATAATAAATATATTAGCAAACTACAGTTTCAGGTAGCTTCCCCAACTCTGATACATACATATGGTAATTATGATGTGTGTTTTCTGTGTGTGTGTGATATCGTTCCTGAGAGATTGATCTGGGTCCAGTGGGGGAGGGATTCAGCTCTTATACTGCAGTGGGCAGAGATCAATAAAACTCAGGGGCGAGAGAAAGAGATCCACAGTATATCAAGATTAAATAAATGTACAGCTCACTCACAGGCTCATGCCTCGCTGAGGGAATCATGGGGGCTGGAGAGGCTGTGTGAGGAGAGCGAGAGTGATTCACAGCGCTGCAAGAGGACAGCCTTATTGAACCATAAATTAGTTTGCTTGCATTTTTACAGCAGCCTGAGATTGACTTCAGATACAGTCAGATCCGACACAGAGACACTGAGATCACAGCTATCAGAATAACCACAAAGATGCTGAACGTGTGCCATTTGTTGATTCAAAATTAGCAGATTCTGTTACTTCAGGGAGGCAATGGCCTGTGTGGGAAACTAGGGATACACCAAAATTTCATCAACTGAAAATATTTGATCCAAAATTAATTTTCGGTTTCAGCTAAAACAGTTTTCAAGGGCCTAATCAAGGGCTCCTCCTTTCCTTTAACCTGTTTTCTTCATTAATTAATGGTAGAGTAGGCAATTTTGGAGCGGCTAGCAATAGCAAGCTAGCATAAGATCCCACCCTCCCTCCAGAGCGTCTACAAAACCACACCTCCTCCAAAACACATGAACACAGAGAGCAGAGTCTGCAAAGCATCACGAGAGACTGCGTTAAATTACTTCTTGTTTCAAAGCACATAACATTACAATAGTAATGAATGTAGCTTAAAACAACTTACAGAGCTCTTACTTCCACCACCTGACTGCTGCAGATTCATTTTCAGCATTGATAGTGTTGACGTAGAAACGCATAAATCTGAGACTGAGGACGTGAACAGCTCCGAGTAGAACGTCACAGGTTGCCATCTCGTAATTACGCTTACGACATGGAGTGAATGCAGCATAAGCTTGTTGTTTTGGTTCAGGAGGAACTGTAAAAAGTGGGTGGTGTTTGTTTGTGGCGCTCAGTGACTCTGGATAGCCTTATCAACTTATGACTAATGACGTGTGATGTCTGCGCGAGCAGGTGCTCGGAGGTATGGAAATACATATGTTGACAGGCAGGTAGGACATCGTAATCGGTCCGAATGCAATGAATGCACAAACATTTTTTGGTCTTGAGACTTCCACAGAAGATATATGTATATGTTTTAATATTTAGACCACTTCTATTATTGATTGCTATCAGGATGTGAAGACAATTTCAACCAGTACAACAAAAAGTGTTTATAAAAAAATGCCTACTCTACCTTTAATGTATGTTTGAATAAATATGTCATATAAACAAGTTAAAAAATGTATATGCCTTATGTACAATTTAATTTTTAATATACAACTTAAAGGTTTTTTTTTTTCCTCAGTGTTGTTTATTAAGTTAATCTTATTTTCTGTTTCGGCTTTGGTTTTCTGCAAAGTGAAAACCTTAATTTCGGTTTCAGTGTTTCCATAGAAATTTCTTTTCAGTGCATCGCTAGTGGGAACTTTATAATGACATTTCAGGATGTCTTAAAGGAAACTGCATGGATGCATGAAACAGCATTCATGATCCATTTAATGTCCATAATGTTACATATTTCTGAAAATTATGATACAATTTAAAAAAAAAAAAAAAAACACAGATTGTGGTATTATCTACTTCAGATGAACCTTTTCCTACATGGCTCATAAAAACGAAACTGTGATTGATTGTTTTATATCTCAGCCAAACTGTCTCTTCCTGTAAGCGGCTGGTTCTTGAGCCAGAATAAGCTGCAATGTGGGACGGACCTTATGCCGTTTAGTCAAAGTTCTGGCTATGGTAACGTGAGACTAGTGAAAGACAGATGAGAACTAGAATGTAAAAGGTTGGAATAGTGAGTCAAACCTGCAGAGAGTCTGGGCCGCGTCCTGGGCGTCTGCATTTCCTGCCGCGCGTGAGGCAGCATGTGGTACCGCTTGGCCTCGTTGACCAGGTCTCGGCAAGCCTCGGACGATTTAATCAGCTCCTCATTGTCCACCACATTCAGCAAGTAACTGGGGTGGATGAATGGAAGTCTAACGACAGCCAGCAATTCAGATATGTGCTGTGAGAGAGAGACAGAGAGAGAAATATATTCAGTATGTGATTTCAGCCTGAGCTTCTTGTCTGCCAATCATTCCCTGTGGCATTACTAGTAAAAGGACTGCAATGATTCAATTCAACTGAACAATTCTTTTAGTACATGAAGACTGAATAGAAGTCCAATATACTAAAGACTTACCACTTCTTTGTACCTTGTACAAAATAGAAAAGCACCATTTATTATGATAAAACTGTTGCCAATGTGAATCCGATTTAAAGGTGACAAAAGCTGACTGTGTTGTCTCCTCTCATTGGCTGCGTCTCGGCCAAAAAACTGCGCTTGAACACACCAAAAGGACCACAGGCTACGACTGTCAGCTAGCATGTGCATTCTGCAAATGCGTGTAAGGAAATAGCTGTCTATATCAGCAGGTATCAATAGTCTATATTCATCATTCAAAAAGGGAAACTGAATCTAGGACTGCAGATATACAAACTGTAAACAAAGCAGCGCTTGCTTACCATTCTGAATATCAATCATGCTGATTACTTTCTTCATTCCAGGCGGCTCATGTTGTTATGAATATATTCACGCAATGCTCAGTTAAGATGATGTAAAATTAGAACAGCCTGTCTGAGCCGCCTTGACTTCTTTGCTCGCTTTCATCACTTTCACCTTATATATATATATATAAGAAAACAAATATTTTATTTAATTCAACAGAATTTATTACACAAAACTGTAGGCTTCAACGGCCCTGAGGGTGAGTAAATGATGACATAATTTTCATTTTTGGGTGAACTATACCTTTAATGGGTTTTTATTAATATGGAAATATATGAAGAGTTTGGTTCCAAAACGCGATAAACGCCATTTTTAAAAAAATTGAGTTTCCGCCAAAATCAGTATTGTATCTGGTCGGTATTGAAAAGTCATTTATTAACTTTTGCGCAAAATGCGATATCCGTCGTGTTATTCTGTTATGTTTTCTCCCCTTCTTTCCAAAACGCGACAAACGCCACTCTCCCTTCTCTGCAGAATGCGATATATCCGCTCAACCAATCACAGCGCACCATTCCACGCACTGTAAACAGTAATGGCGGCGCTCTGAATACACCCGACAGCCAGTGGCACAGTTCCTCAACAAACCGTCCATACCGGCGTGATGAATACGATCCTCAACTGGATGGAACTGGAATAAATACTTTGAATGTTGCGATCCCATGGGACTTATGATAGCTACCTGAATCGTAACAAAGCACTGTTCGCCAGAGGAGAACTGGCCCCCCGACTAAGCCTGGTTTCTCCCAAGGTTTTTTTCTCCATTTTAACACCTGTTTGCCACCTGATGTCACCTGTTGGAGTTTGGGCTCCTTGCCGCTGTCGCCTTTGGCTTGCTTAGTTGGGGACACTTGACATTTGATATTCAACAGTGCTTTGCATCTGCCTGCACTGACACCATTTTCTTTAAGAGCTGCTGTGCAGCCAAAATTATATACCAATTATCACTGTAAAGCTGCTTTGACACAATCTGCATTGTAAAAAGCGCTATATAAATAAAGGTGACTTGACTTGACCCGGCATCCTAGTTTTCCTTATCTGCTTTGTACTTTGTGATCAACAAAAACAGAAAAATGAATAATTTTGACGGCATTGATGAACCTGTGGTGGTTTCTGCAGTGGGGAAGAAACGCAAGTCATCGAAATGTAATTATTTACGTGAGGAGATTAAGAAGATGAGGCACTCGAGTCGGAAGGAGGAAAAATGCCGGCTGTTGCTTGTTCCACGACAGCATCAAACTTCTGTCACGGTCCCCAAAACTGAATCATGAACAGTTTTTAAAAGCCGTTTTTAATACCAATGTACTCGGCAAATGTGTTTATTTTAACCATGTGGTGGCGCCAGATATTCTTTAATCAGTAATGACAAAGGAGACATAATTAATTTATAACATTAACAAGATGACTCGTTGAATTCATTTTGGGAGCGACGACTGAATGTATTTTTAGTCAAATGCCTGTATATAAGATTAGTATTGGCAAAGTTCAGAGGCTGTCATATATGTGAATCAACTTACTTTGTTGTGTATTTTCAATATGAAAAATAACTTTTATATTGATGGATTGACTGCGTTTTGAGAAAAAACGTGTCATGGATTTATTGCATTTTGAGGGAAAAATAATCAGTTTTTATAATAAACCTTTGAAAATCAAAATCTAGATTTGAATTTTTAATGTTTTTATAACCAAAAGATGGTATGTGAAAGTTTGAAACAGAAAAGAGTGGTTTTCATCTTGCCACTTTCTTGGTAAAGAAGACACATTTTTACTCAAAATTAATCAAAATGGATTCATAACGTTTTGGAACCAAACTCAACCAAACTCTTATATATATATATATATATATATATATATTTTTTTTTTTTTTAAAGAAATTATATTCTAAATAAGAAACTAAAACTGCAAGCAGGTGGTGATAAATGTCTAATTGAGTAAGTCATTGAGTCATTCATTAATTTGATTCGTTCAAACGGCTGATTCATTCAGGAATAAAAGTAAATGGCTCTCTTTATGAATGGGCCATTGAATCATTGGTTGACTCCATTGATTCGCTCAAAACGCGGATTCATTCAGAAATTAAACACCGCTATGTGTTGCTCAGAGACGCACAACACTTCTGCTCCGGTTTTATAGGTAATATTTTCGCTGGCAAAAGTGAGCAAAGGCAGATTTAACTATATCATAAAATAAATATGAGACAAAAACTCATACAGGGGCATTTTTGCCCTGATATCTTGAATTTTAGGGGCATTTAACTGTATTCTACAGGCTCCATCACACAGTGAGTTGTTAGTTTGCGTTAAATCGACAGTATATATATATATATATATATACACATACATATATATATACATATATATATATGTCTGTCAGACTGAGGTAGCCTGTTAGGGGTTGCTATGGTGAGGACTATCCATAGCCAGCTTGTTTGTTCAGAGTCATCCTCAGTGGGGCGTTTGCTCACGTCAGCGTTAAATGCTGTAAACACGAGTTGACAGGGACAGCAGCCAGCCCGACCCCCTCACCTCTGTGCTCACAACGCATTACGTAAACATCCAGAAAAAAAAAAACAGACACGGGCAGTGTGAACACCTGGGCTTCTGTTGTCTCTCAGAGCGAGAAGTGGAGAGATTTTACCTGATCTGACCTTGACAAAGTACTCTTACTATCCAAACCTCATTAAAGGCAACATTTCATAGTGAAAGTGCATATTCAATAAGAAAAAAGTAGGACGAGACTTAATTTTATCTACTGGGAATTTAATGGATTGTGAAAAGTACGTAGAGGCTGAAGGTCAAAATCACCCGTGAGAGACACTCCATGTATCCAAATGCTAAGGTTTCATTTTCAAATCTATCTGTACTTTCAATTATTGCTGTAACTTTTATTATCTTAAACTTTAAATTACTGCATTCATTATTGGAAAGATTTTGGAAAGGCTGCATATACTATAACAGAAACATAAAGTATCGAAAAGATATAATTGCTACCATATCCATTATTGGATATTACTGTTGTTAAAAATAAAAAATAAAATAAAATATGTATTTATTTATGTAGGTCTATTTAATAAATAAATAAATAAATAAATAAATATTTGTTTAGCTAGTTGGCTATTTATCAAAAGAAAAATATAAATGAGAATAATAATAATAAAAAAAAAATCAACCAATAACCAGTACCAAGATGGACATTATATCTAGTTACTGTGTGCACAATAAATCATGCACAATAAATCTAGCTATTATAGGTCAATAAATCAATTTTCTAATTTTATGTTAACATGTAAGTTTGACGTTGACATCCCAGCATTATTAATCCAGCATAATAAAACTCCTACTTGTTGAAAAATCTCTCGACATCCCTTACCCAGCATCCCTAAGCAAAAACAGTTTACTTAGCAAACATGTTCCCCAAACAATAGAAGGCAAGAGGCCAGATGCAAGCAACAGCCCGAGAGATTTCAGAAATGTGTGCCAGCTCTCGGCACGGCCTTACACAATACACATACTTGGCTAAATCATCCTGGATCTGAACTTTTTGGTTTTCCTCACTGCATTGGCAAAGATGTCTGCCTTTATGGAATGTTAAATGCTCTGTTTTCATGTCATATGTGCATTGTTTGCATACTGATATAATAACCTGCATGCTCGTTTTAGCATATGTCCCACCAACAGGATCACATATCGTTGAAGTGTTCCATCATCCCGACTGTGAGATCGGGGATTAGGGATCCCAGTGAGGATCTGATCTAAAATAATGTCACGGCAGACGGATGCTCCCCTGTTGCCGCCCCCCTTCCCCCTCCCCTCCACACGAACTCCTGCCAGCGTACGGGTTTAGCCGACCCAGCCAAACCGCTTTGGACTGGTTAGAGAAAATAATCACGATCTCCCGGCTCGACCCGGCCACCGGGACCAGACAAGGGGGGGATTTTAGCTCCAGCTCATAAATCTGAACAACTAAACGCATTGCTGGTGCTCGTAGGCTCCTGTCTTGCACCGGCCGATTAAATGATAGCGATAAAATATGCAACCCTCCAGAAGAAACGAAAGAAGCAGCAGCAGCTCAGTGGTGACAGATTTCACCCTGAAGGATGAAACAGAAATCACGAACTAAGATGAAGAATTCCACTGTGATCCGCATTGTAATATAGGCATCAACCTTTAAAGGGGACATACACATATAATGTCAGTCAGAGAAAACTTTAAGTGTGTAAATTTTGCAGTACTATGTTTATTGATTATATTATTCAATATATATTAAAATATTTAAAAATATTTAGTAAATATATAGTGCATATTCAATAAGAAAAAAGTAGGACTTTATATATATATATATATTTATAGTGCTGTCAAACGATTAATCGCGATTAATCGCATCCAAAATAAAAGTCTGTTTACATAATATGTGTGTGTACTGTGTATAATTGTTATGTATATATAAATACACACATACACACACATATATATATATATATATATATATACATATATATACAGTGCCCTCCACTAATATTGGCACCCTTGGTAAATATGAGCAAAGGTGGCTGTGAAAATAAATCTGCACTGTTTATCCTTTTGATCTTTCATTTAAAAAATTGACAAAATTCTAACCTTTCTTTTAAGTAAAACAATTGAAAATGGGGGAAAAAGCTCATTATGAAATAAATGTTTTTCTCTAGTTTACGTTGGCCACAATTATTGGCACCCAATTACTGCAATGTCCTTTTCCCAAGATAACAGCTCTGAGTCGTCTTCTATAATGCCTGATGAGTTTGGAGAACACCTGACAAGAGATCAGAGCCAATTCCTTCATGCAGAATCTGTACAGATCCTTCAGATTCCCAGCTCCATGTTGGTGCTTCTTCTCTTCAGTTCACTCCACTCATTTTCTTTAGGGTTCAGGTCAGGGAACTGGGACGACCATGGCAGAAACTTAATTTTATGCTCAGTGACACATTTTTGTATTGATTTTGATGTTTGTTTTGGATCATTGTCCTGATGGAAGATCCAACCACGGCCCATTATAAGATTTCTAGCAGAAGATTTTGATTTTTATCTGTAAAAATCAAATTTTTATCTGTAGTATTTGATAGAATCCATGATACCATGTATCTGAACAAAATGTCCAGGACCTCCAGCAAAACAAATAGGCCCACAACATTAAAGATCCAGCAGCACATTTAAGATGGGCATGGGGTACTTTTTTCCCTGTTTGCACCAAACCCATCTGGTGGGTTTGCTGCCAAAAAGCTCCTTTTTTTTTTTTTTTGTTTCATTTGACCATAGAACCAGGTCCCTTTTGAAGTTCCAGTCTTGTCTGACAACTGAATATGCTGGAGTTTGTTTTTGGATGAGCAAGGAGGATTTTTCTTGAAACCCTCCCAAACTACTTTTGGTGATGTAGGTGGTTATTTTGGATGTGATTAATCTTTTGACAGCACGATTATATACAGAGTATATATATATATATATATAGTAGATAGATACTATATATATTTTTATATATTATATATATACAGTTGTGCTCAAAATTATTCATACCCTTGGTAAATATGACCAAAGAAGGCTATGAAAATAAATCTGCATCGTTAATCCTTTTGATCTTTTATTTTAAAAATCTACAAAAATCCAATCTTTCATTGGAGAATAAGAATTTTAAATGGGGGGAAAATCTCATTATGAAAGAAATGTTTTTCTCTAATACACATTGCTCACAATTAATCATACCCTTTTATTCAATACTTTTTGCAACCTCCTTTTGCCAAGATAACAGCTCTGAGTCTTCTCCTATAATGCCTGATGAGTTGGAGAACACCTGACAAGAGATCAGAGACCATTCCTTCATACAGAATCTCTCCAGATCCTTCAGATTCGCAGCTCCATGTTGGTGCTTCTTCTCTTCAGTTCACTCCACTCATTTTCTTTAGGGTTCAGGTCAGGGGACTGGGACGACCATGGCAGAAGCTTCATTTTGTGCTCAGGGACACATTTTTGTGTTGGTTTTAAAAAATTAAAAGGAGTCAAGGAGAAGACTCAGAGCTGTTATCTTGGCAAAAGGAGGTTGCAAAAAGTATGGAATAAAAGGGTATGATTAATTGTGAGCAATGTGTATTAGAGGAAAACATTTCTTTCATAATGAGATTTTCCCCCCATTTAAAATTCTTATTCTCCAATGAAAGGTTGGATTTTTGTAGATTTTTAAAATAAAAGATCAAAAGGATTAACGATGCAGATTTATTTTCATAGCCTTCTTTGGTCATATTTACCAAGGGTATGAATAATTTTGAGCACAACTGTATATATAGATATATAAAAAAATAAGAAAAAATAGCGATTTGTAGTGGCAAGGCTGTCTTTCTCTAACACTACTGTTTAAGAACACACCCAGCGGAGGTTTAAAAAAAAAACAAAAAAAAACGCCCATAGCTTTCCCTCTCTTAACACTACAAAGACAGTTCACATATCAAAATAAACCACATAACATGTAGAATGAAGGTGTATTAATGCAAATTTCCCGCCAGTCCTGTATAAACTACAGCACGCATAGATTTTTGTTTTTCTAATACAACGTTATCAGGAGAAGGCGGAGCACAAGAGAACAATGGAGCTATAATGAACACATGTTCTAATTATGTTTATTAGAGGTTGAATTCAAATCAAATACTGCCAAACTGCCCATACCACTTCTGAATAGGATGTCTACTTAAATATAAAAAATATGGGAATATATGGTTCAGATTACTCAAATAAATGGAGGCGCCCTTAAATGGTCAGATATGGAGCTTGGGTGTCATCTAGTGAAAAAGTTTGGTACTGCGCCCAAACAAAATCTTACTGAAAGCTCATTTTTGAAATATTTCAACCTAAAATTTGGAATGTTGACATTTTTGGCTTTTATTTTGTTGCAGTTTAAGAGTAAAACATGCTTTGTAATATATTATTATAATTATATTTTTACATTTTCATAAACTTAAACTTCTATAACTTTTTTTAATTTCACTTTCATAATTTATTTTACTTCTACTATAATCTGACAAGTGTCTTCTTTAAAACAAGACCAACCGTAAGTCTATATTCCAAAGCATTCTTGAATTACAACCATTTATGTTTGGATAGTGCATTTTCATGTCTGTGCAAAAAAAGGGGGGTGACATTTATTTAAACCTGTTTTTCTAAGAATTCCGTTCCTGAAAATCAGAGCGATCAGCCGACTTCAGATAACCAAAACTTTTGTTACAGACAAGCTATGAAGCTAAAGCAGTAAAAACAGATTTGGAAAGGGCTTGAATCCAGCTTTTATATGGTATTGAAACCTGGGATAGGTAAAATTTCACCATGTGATGGGTTTTCGCAGATCACATCACATATATACATAACATATATTTTGTAAATTAATAAAAGTCATTTGCTTTAAACCATTATTCTTTATTATTCTGATATTAAAGTGTTTATCTGTGGAAAGTTGAAGGAATGCTTAACTTTTTTATTTTTTTTTTTTACAATGAAGCAGCTGTGTTGGGCTGTTATACCCTCTGACCTCTAACCCATCACACTACGCTATAGAAGTTCACCCATCGCATGCGGTTGTGTGAATTATTCAGCCACAAACAGCACCGGGGTGACTCATGCTAAGGGCATTAGCTGCACACAGACGCTCCTCCCACACACATCCTGTATCCCTCTGCCTCATTTATATTCATGTATCCAGCACCTTGCGCTTAGACTCCTTCCAATGCTAGGCTCAATTTGTCAATGAGCTTAACGACGCCAATCTCCTGTGCATTAAATCAATGCTAAAGGCATCTGACATCCTCCGCTTAAACTGGCCGCTTCGGTTCCGCCTGACGGACTTCATCAGAAGGGGGTGTCAGGGTCGGATCTGTGAATCAGCGCTAATTCATACACATCAGGTTCCCAGTGCGGGCGGCAAAGTCCCTATCCTCTCTCTGCTGTCTCGTAGAGCTATTTGTCTTCGTGTCCAGGCATGCCGCTGGCGCATTTCCCTTCTGTCATCCAGGACCTCCAGAGACAGGGGGTCCTTCTATTCCTGTCATGAAATTGTCAGGTGTTGATCACCATGGGGAGGTGACGGGCCTTTGTGCTGTATGCATGAGGAAACTGGAGATCACACAATGTGCTCTCAGCAGCAGAAATATAAATTAAGAAATGCATGGATTATGGTTAATGGTTATGGATATGAAAAAATATAAATGTATAGAAATTTAATATTAAAAACAATTAAAATATATGAAATATATTATAGATATTAAAAATATCTGCAAAAAACATTAAATCTAAAATTTGTATAAATATAAAAATATAAAAAAAATTATCAAAAATATTACTTTTTCATGTTTATTTGTATGTATTATGTTTATATATATATATATATATACACTATATACTTGATATATGATATATATATATATATATATATATATATCTCAAGTAGGCCTAATATATTTCAGTATTCAAATAAAATATAAATCTAGATTTTTTTTATAAAAAAACATATATATTAAACATTTTATTATCAAAAAGAATATTTTTTTTCAAATATATTTGTATTTTTATATTTGTGTATATATATATATATATATATATATATATTCATCCTTAAGTATTCAATCAAATTCATCTACGTTTAAATCTACAATTTTTAGAAATATAAATTGTGTGTATATAATATATATTACACATTATTAGAACATTATTATAACGTTATTATACATTGTTATAACATTATAACATTTTAATATTAAAATATTTTTTTTCAAAAACAATCTTGTGTATTCATATATACATACATTATTAAAATGTGTGCATGACTAAAAATAAATCTACAATTTTTCTAAATATAAATTAACATTTTAATATCAGAAATAATATATTTTTCTAATATACTTATATATGTAATATATTGATATACAGCATGTACTTATACTGTATGTATTTGAAAAGTAAATGAATATTCAAATATTGTATTCTAGTAAATATAGGTGTTTTCACAATTTATTTTGATGCTGAAAAAAATGTACATTTCAGCTTTAACATCTGGAACATACAGATGTAAAATGCACAGCTTCTTTAAATAGTCAATAAGTAGACACTTTTACCCTGAAATGACATGCTGTTCACTTGTCCACCTCCACCAGCAGCACTTTACGAAGTTTTATGGATTAGCTCGACTCATTCAATATGCAAGAGGTATCGGCTTACTAGTGAGACATTGCACGGTATCTCACCTTCCTGTCCCAGACACAATACTTACACACCTCACCGGCCACATTAAACCTGCATATGAAACATCAGCTCGAAAACTCTCCGACCTACGAAGACAAGCGTAGTGAACGCATCAAAGCACAACACACACAGTGATGTACGCTGACTCTCCCATCAGGGCTAATCAGTCTGACGGCACGCTGCGCTACAATGACAGAGTCTAGGTGTGAGCCTGCTGGGGGCCTTATAGTGACAAGTAGAGCGCATGGAGCATTTCCACTTCCTGCCGTCAGCTAGGCAGCAGGAAGCAGCATCTGGGTGTCTATTGCTCTGTTCTGAAACCTAGTGAGCTGCCTACCTAGGCAGCATCCTAACCATCAGGGAACCTTATAAATGACTGATTTGAAACACTTTACATAGGCAGCCACATGAATAGCACTCCACAAATAAGATTCACTATTGATTCCAATATAGACCTTAGTGTGTTGATATACTAATGGTGCAATATTCAAATCACTATAAAATACACAAAATGCACAAATACTAAGTAAAATATAGAACTTTTTATATGTACTTTCAGTATTTAATGAAATAAACGTTTATTCCTCAACATTTTTCTTACTTTTTGTAGATTTTTTTCAGTGTGCTTGTTGAAATGCATTATGGATTTCCCTTCTCAATGAAGGGATACACTGCAAAAAAATACTTTTTTCCTCAGCATTTTTGTCTTGTTTTCCAGTACAAATATCTAAACATTCTTAAATCAAGATACAATTACTTGACAAGCAAAACGACATAAGATAACATTCTTGTTTTCTGAAAAATGCATCAAAAAAAGTACTTTCTTCTCATTTTCCAGTACAAATATCTAAACATCAAGATACATTTATTTGACAAGAAAATTACTTAAGATATTAAAGCCCAGATTTATTATACAGGGCAAATTAGCGCGAGCGCAATTCCAAAAAAGCACAGATGCGAGTGGAAAGTTCTGTGCGTGATCTACGGAGGATGTGCAAATTAAAGGCCCTGATATACTTCAAACAAAATCGAAGAACGAACTGATGTGACGTCATTTCGAACAAAATCAGGCCAAAACAAAGTTTGTTTTGGGAGTTCGAAACAGCTTGCTGCAAAACACCTTCGTACTACCATTGGTCCGTGATGATAAACACACTGGATAGTCACTTTATAGTAGAAAATGAAGTTGTGCTTCTGATGACAACGTTTTTCATGTTTGATACTGTAAAGCTGCTTGCTTTTAAGCAATCTATTGAATAAAATGGCATATAAATAAACATAACATGACTTTACTGGAGTGCTAATTTGCAGAGCTCGTGCTAACATACCCATGTTGTTATGATCAGATGCTTTTCTTATGCCTTCTATGAAAAATACTTGCTGTTTTCTCATTTTTGTTGTGTTAATTTTGTTACTGAGAGGAAAGTGCACAGCACATATTTACATATTTATCTAAACGCTGCTCTCAGCAGTGTGGGCGGCGTCAGATGTTCGAGAACAGTATACCACTGCTCACACACTTCGAACTTCGTTTTACCCCTAAATGAAAAAGAACTTCGCCGTGAGTATATCGGGGCCTTAAAGAACACAGACGCAGCTGGATCTTTTCCATAATGACCAACGCAATCTACCAAGAGCAGCACAAATTAACGTCTGGTTTAAGGCTTTTTTTGGGTGGTAAATAATGGTGCAAATACTAGCAAATTGACTAGCGCAAACCTTAGTAAATCATCTTATTTGATTAATTTAAATACTCTCCTCCCATAAATTTTGCATCTGAAAGGGAAACTCCTATAAATTTTTACTGCGTGTCTTTAGTAAATCCTGACAGTAGTTTTTTAAACACCAAAAGAAGGTTTGCGTTGACGCAAAATGTTAGTAAATCTGGCCCTATGTCTTGTTTTCGAAAAAGTGACCAAAATGTAGTAACGTTATGCTTAAAACAAGAAAAAAAATGTCTGCCAATGGGGTAAGAAAAATGAACAATGTTTTTTATTTTATTTTGCAGTGTACATAAAATTGGTCCAAAACAAGATGGTATAATACATTTGCAAAAGCCTTTCAGTCGGGAGCTCAAATACGATGTCTTAAAAGACTGCCTCTGTAGGCAGCTCAGGTTTGGGAACAGAGCAAATGTGTGTGAGAGGCCTCATGTTGTTTTTATGCAGAAGACACTGAGTGTGGAGAAGCTTTATTTAGTCTCCCTTAAATATAACATCAGCCAGGCAGAAAGAAATGAGCCACTGAAATATTCCCTCACACAGAAAACAGAGGAGCTCAGCTGGGGGGTATCCTCTCCTAAGAGAAACAGTAGCGAAGAGAGGGAAAAGTCTGTGCGCACTGAAGCAAGATTCAGTTGGCCTTATGCCTGGCTTTCAGCTTTTGAAAGAATGAACACAACAGAGATATATGCACAGGAACCAAACCAGACTAACCGTCTCAATGAAGCCCAACAGTGACTGGCCTTTTTTTTTTTTTCAGTAGTCTTGGTTCGTCAAGTATTTTTCTCATTCATTTTCTTCATTCTGTTAGCATTTCAAAAATGCCTTTAATAAATAGTTCTAAGACATGAACCAATCCAACCAGCTCTGAGATGAATTGCAACATTTGATTCAAAGCAAAATCAGTAAAAAAAGAACTACTGAACTATCACACACACACACACACAGGGGTAGATATGGACATTAATAAAGCCTTAAACCACATGAATATGATGCTGGTAGCACAATCTGATAGGTAGCGGCCGAATTAGGTTCTCTTTTGCACTTAAACGAAAAAAACAAAAAAAAACAAAATGATGCCAAAATGCCCATTTTGTTGAGTTTCCTCATAAGCACAGCCTTAAATGAGTTAAATAAAGTCTTAAATGAACACAGAGTTGTGAGAAAATAGGATGCAGATCCCCGTCATATGTGTCAGGTCTTAAAGTGACAGTAGCCTAATAAACCTGCTACAGTCTGCCATTAATGTTAAACAAAGAACAAAAGAAAAAGAGAAAAATCACTCACTGCTCTTGATTGGATAACTTTTATAGCTTTAATAAAAAAATTATCTATATTTTAATCTAAATTATGCAGTGAAGACTGTGAAGTGTTAGATAACAGCTTTGATTCTGGATATTTCCTACCTGTTAGGTCAAATATTTAAAATATACTGTCTTTATGTTGTTTCTACATTAATTTGGAGATTAAATGGGAAATTATTACAATATGAAATATATTAAAAACTGTCAGGTGTGATTAATTGCGATTAATTACAGAAAAATGTGTGATTAATTAGATATTTTTTTATTGATTGATTAACAACTTATTCACTAAAATGAATCAATCAAACTTCCCAGTGCAAAATAATGAGTGAGTTTAGGAGATCATGTTTGATTATTGGCTAACGTCTTTGCATTGTAAAGTCTAGAGTATGTCTACATAGTAGATCAAACTCTTATTTCCACAGAGCCATAAAAATCCAGGTTTTTTATGATGTGAAATTAAGCACTCGCATCAATAATGTAAAAATAACAAGACTAATAACCACTCTGCACATTACATCTGCAAACGATAATAAACTCCTGCACTTCACTTTTATATATTATTATACTAACAGTTCTAATTTAGACTAAATGGTTATTGGTAATAATCCAGTCAGCATGTCTTTATACTCTGACTGAATGAGGGGCGAGACTGAAGTCCTCGGTAACATCTGCAAATTCAAGAAGTTCTGATCTCATTAAAAGGCTGAAATGGGAAGATTCTCCTCTGCCCTCAAGTCAAACATGACCCCGGCAGCTAATGAGTACTGTCTGCCAGGACGGAGCATCAACGCTGTACATCCATTGTTATTTTCTGACTGCTGAATTAGATATCCCTGCCGAGGGTGAATGCAGATTGCCCCCTTGTGCAAAAACCATCATTAAGCATTCTTTTCAGCTGCATATTAGTTATCTCCTCAAAGAAGACGCAATTAATCAACCTTCTTTGTCAGGCGGCCTTACTGGTCGCGATAAAGTGCAGTATGAAATCGTCCAGGGCGTTTCTTTAATGGCTCCGCTGCACGGGACTTGGCGGGAGGAGAGGTGTCTCTAATTGAAAGTGTGCAGGCCGGACACTGGACATGCCGTGGAGAAGGCAAAAAGGCTTTGGCGTTTTGACTCGTGCTCGGCAGGGCAGGGGCCTGATCTTTAGCGGCTCCAGCGACGTGCTGTTAGCAATCTCGGGAAGTTTAGTCTGTGTTTGAGTGACAGAGTGACTGCTGCTCGGTCCCGGCAGGTGGACGCGTGGCACAGAGGGCGAAGTTTCTCAAAGCCTTTGCCACATTCTGATTTTTGTGCTTGCACATGAAATTTGAGTGACTGGAGGCAGTCAGACTATGAAGCTCGCATTCTCTTTTGAACAATGTAATCTTAGCCTACAGCAGGGGTGTCCAATCCTGCTCCTGGAGGACCACTGTCCTACACAGTTTAGCTCCAGCCCCAATTAAACACACCTGAACCAGCAAATAAAGGTCTTACTAGGCATACCAGAAACTTCTGTGTAGTACAGTGGCCCTCCAGGACCGAGTTTGGACCGACCCCTGGCCTACAGTATCAGACTGTCCGAAGAAAATTTGATGCACAAGGCAGAACAGTAGAATCAGTGTAACCGGTCCTACTTGACCCGCTCTGAGCGGGATTCGAACCAGTGTTTCCGGTATGGGAGGCGGGCATGCTAACAAGGCGCTAGTGCGCCTCTTGAGGCCAGGGGAGTGAGGTTTACACTCACAGCTTTTACAAGCTTGCTTCCGTTACACTCACCCCCCTCAACCTCACTCCCATCTGGGTCACGGCACCAAATGTTACTGGTTCTGCTCGACCCGCACAGAGTGGGATTCGAACCGCCGTCTCCGGCATGGTAGGCGGGCGAGCGAACAAGGATGCTAAAGACCGGGTCTCTAGCGTCGGTCGCTAGTGCGCCTCTAGAGGCCAGGGGAGTGAGGTTTACACACACAGCTCTTACTAGCTTGCTTCTGTTACACTCACCCCCCAAACCTCACTCCCACCTGGGTCAAGGCACCAAATTTTACCAGTCCTACTCGACCGGCACCGAACGGGATTTGAACTGTTGTCTCCGGTATGGTAGGCGGGCGAGCGAACAAGGACACTAAAGACTGGAGTCTCTAGCGTCAGTCGCTAGTGTGTCTCTAGAGACCAGGGGAGTGAGGTTTACACACACAGCTCTTACTAGCTTGCTTCCATTACACTCACCCCCCAAATCTCACTCCCATCCGGGTCACGGCACCAAATTTTACCGGTCCTACTCGACCCACACCGAACGGGATTTGAACTGGCGTCTCTGGCATGCTAGGCGGGCGAGCGAACAAGGATGCTAAAGACCGGAGTCTCTAGTGTCAGTCGCTAGTGTGTCTCTAGAGACCAGAGGAGTGAGGTTTACACACACAGCTCTTACTAGCTTGCTTTCGTTACAATAGGACACACATGTTGCAATTGGTGCTTCTAAAGAAGAAGAACATTAGAACAATGAGAAAAGTGGTGGGGGCACATTTTAAACTTTATCATTCTGGCTCATGAATATTAAGTAGTTGATGTAATGTTTGCCCAGTAATTGTAATTTACTGGTAGCAATCAGATTGTCGTAATTAACTGATTTACAGGAAAGTAGGCACTCAAACTGAGTGACTCATACGTTCAATAGAGCGCAACAGTTACTGCTCACTTTTTAAGCCACTTTAAATCCAGAAGAAAAATCAAATAAAATAAAGTAGGAACCATAGCCTTTGGTTCTTTCCTGGTCTTGTTCCCCTCTCTACACTCCAATTGTTCAATCTCTTTTCCTACTGTCCAGTGAAGGTGAAAAAATCCTCCCAAAAATATCACAAAATAAACTAAAATAAAATCCCATTCATGTTTCCATAGGGATTTTAAAAATAGCTCTGAGATGAATCAACATTGCAAGCTTTGATTTAAAGAAGACCTATTATGCAAAATTCACTTTTATAAGGTGTTTGAACACAGATGTGTGTCCGCAGTGTGTAAACAACCAGCTTATAATGGTAAAAATCTACTCACTCCTTTTTTAAAATAATTCCCATAAATAAAAAGCAGTCTACGAGCTCAAACGAGCTGATTCAGAGCCCTGACCACAACCGGTGACGATCTGCCCTATTAGCATAGACACAGCCCTGAGTGAGAAGCACAGAGTCCTTGCTGTAGCAGCTGGAGTTTTACAATGTCTGCCCCAAAAGAGACATTACAAATGTTGTGTTTTGGGATGTACCAATGAACATAAGAGTCTCCATAGACTCCTGCCATCACTGAGGACGTCGTGGTTAAATTTCATTTTTGAAGGAAATGCCCCGAGAAGTAGGTAAAGTCTTGTATGTTTGCGTCAATCATTTTACACCGGACTGCTTCACAAACAAGGGTCTGCCATCTTTGATTCTGAAAGATGGGTCAATACCAACGCTTCATGCTCAAACTTCATATCCAGAACTGATGCTGCCCTCACGTGCTGTCAGAATTAGTTTCCTAGTTAAAAACTGCTCATGAACGCCCTTTCTGACATTTTTGGTGCGTGAGATTGTCCTGTTTTTGGTGTTGCCAGTATGCTGGAGCATGAGTTCTTGAAACTCCACCCTCTTCTGGAAAGGGGGCCGGGAGCAACAGGTCATTTGCATTGCACTCAAAAACGGTGTGTTTTTGCTCACACCCAAAAAGTGGCAATTTTAACATGCTATAATAAATGATCTGTTGGGTATTTTGAGCTAAAACTTACAAACTTACAACTTACAAACTTACACATACACGCTTTGGGGACACCAGAGACTTAATTTACATCTTGTAAAAAGGGGCATAATAGGCCCCCTTTAAAGAAAAAATATATAATCTGTTGATTATAAATATAAAAACAATATATCAATAGGAGGCAAAAATGTCAAACATTCAAATGTTTGGGGTCGGTAAGATTTTTAAATGATTTTGAAAGAAGTCTCTTCTGCTCACCAAGGCTGCATGTATTTGTTTAAAAATACAGTAAATACTGTAATATTGTGAAATATTATTACAATTTAAATAACTGTTTTCTATTTGTGAATGTCTGCTGCTGTCTGTCATTAATGTTAATGAAACGACAAAAGAAAAAGAGAAAATCAGTGTTCTTGGCTTAATAACTTTAATAGCTTTAATAAGGATTCATCTATATTTAATTTATACAAATAAACATGTCTGCTTGAAAAAATGAAGTATGTTGTATGTAAGTTGTAATAAAGATTGTCTATATCATTAATTGAAAAGACCATGTTCTTGTTTCTTTATGAGAAGTGGTTTTATTTAAGATAAATAAAGACGTTATATGCCACAGCAGTTAAATCTGTGTCTGTATTGCATGTTCAAACCTTAATATCATTCATTTTAACAGGTTTATAATAGATGTTTTCTCCAGGAGTATATATATATATATATGGCATTTTAGTTAAAAGACTATGACTAAGACTAAATCAAAATTTACTGTCAAAATGAACACTGATATATAGTTATAAGTAGTTGTGCAGGCAGACATTCGATTATATCATTCACAATGCTTCATGGGAGTGAGAAGTCACTAGATCTGTGTGTTCTGAATGCTTCAGTAAACGTGGCTGATCCTTCTCACTCATTAAGCAAGTGTTAAAACTAGGGGTGACCCTGAATAGTCGACGATTCGAAGCTTCGATAGGAGGAGCCTGATTCAACTACCAATCTCACAGTCGAATCTCCGCAGAGGTGTTATGAGAAGAGATATGGGGGTGCTCAATATCTGATTTCACAAAGACGTACCGGTTCTCTCCCAATAGGTTAATATACAGCCTATTATGATAATGCTGTAAATAAAAATGTGAAAAGAAAGAAGCTTTTAATAAATATTTTTAATGTGCGTGAAATGAATAAATCCAACCACCCCTGTGACAGAGTTAAGTTTCACTTCCATGATCCGTGACCGACAGAGGAGCGTCTTGGCGGCAGGGATTAAATCTTTAACAATGTCTGGGGTAAGAAAATCTAAAGTGTAGAATTGGATGCACTTTGAAATGGTAAAAGATGATCCAAAAAACGTAAGATGCAAGTTTTGCCAACAGCTCATGTCCTATCGCTCAACGACAAACACTGCGGTGCTCTTCTGCCGGCCAGCATTAACGAGCTGACTAGTGCGCTATTTGAAAAGACTCAAACGGACACAGACAGAGCGTGTGAAAGACTGGATTTTTCTCTCTCAATCAGGTAGGGTACAAGTGATTTCAAAACATTTCAGTCGGTTCTAATTTGATTTTTGGATGCTGTGAATGTTTAGCTAAAAAGACTGCCAGTCCAGTTTAGCGTTTATTGTCTCTGCAGTTAAAAAGACAAAGTTGACGATTCTGGCTATACTTTCGTTATTTTAATAATTTCTTTAATTTTAATTTATTTATTGATCACTCTGGGTTATCTAATTTAACTATTTGTGGCTTGTGTTTTGAATATATGTTCTCCTGCACTTTAGGCATTTTGCACTTGTGACTTGATTATGACTATTTCATTTTTTTTAAAATTATTTTTATTTATTAGAACGGTATATTCTGTTCTAATTCAATTCTGTAAATTAATTTTTGACTTTTTCGCTGCATCGATGTTGCGCTGTAGATTTAAAGCTTGCTCACACAGGCAATTTAGCCGATTTTATTTGATTTGTCGACATGTGAAATGCATATCTATCTGCAGTGTGGCCTTTCTGCAGTTATTTATAAATATTTTTTAAGGTTTATTGATCCAAAATGTTTTTATTCATTTTCTTCTATATCTTTGTGTGGTGTTCTGTAGGCCTACATCGTGGCTGTGAATGTTTATCCATATTGCCTTTCATTTCAGTTTAAAAAAGATAAAAATCATTGTCAGTTTCGTCTATAACTTGACAGGCAGTTTGGTCGCTTTATTAGAAAGTTGTTTCTCTGTGCTGTGTGTGAAAGAAAATAAAAGTTTTCTTAAGGCGCAGGTATAGGCCTTACTTCATTTTCCGCGTCCCGCTCCATCTCGTGCACAGTTGAGCGCGCGAGCCTTTCAAAGTAGCCTATACTCCTTTGGCCTTGAGCGCGGAAAGAGTTCGTGCGCACTATCTAGTGGACTGCTGTTTTTCAAGCAGACCCCCACCCCCCGTTCACACATATATGATTCGACTATCAGTCGAATATAAGCAATCTGATTCGACTATGTAAATCCGTAGTCGGGGACACCCCTAGTTAAAACACACGGCTAAACACTGAGTACTTCTTTTATAGCTCTGAATGACATATCATTCCCAATCCAATTTCTTCCCACAGTCTCTCATACACTAATCCAAATCGGAATGAGTCACGTGACGCCATTAATCACCCAGTCCATCTAGACGTATGACTACTGGACCAAGGACAAAAGAAAGATCATTTACTAACATTAGGACAGGGCTGATCGTTCACATCTCATGCAGGAGCTCGGCGCCGGTCCCAGGTGTGCCGTAAGAGGCTCTATTTTAAGCTCCGCTCTTTCCCCGGAGGCTCGCGCGGGCCCTTGTGTTACAAGCACATAAAAAGCATGTTGACTCACTGTAATAAACTAATGCAAATTGCGCAGCGGCATGAAGGATTGCACAATAAAGATCCATACATCACTGCGCATGGAGGTCTGGCGGCTGCACACAGCCCACACGCGCAATGCGCCGCCCACTAATTTACCACTAATTTACCGTGAAGCATAAAAGTTGTTATTTTTTCATTATCTATACTTTCGGCCAAAAACGATTCCCATCTCTCGTCCATCTCTGACCACCGGAGCACGTTTGTAGCCGAACAAACGTTTGCTCAGAGCAACAACAAACATTTGCCTTTGGGTTTGTGCATCGACTGTGACAATTGGAGCTGATATATCCTTAGGAAATGTCAGTGGATTCAATCAAAACGCTTCCATCAGGGTCTAGAAAGGGGTGAAATTCAGTAAAAGAGAGAGAGACAGAGAGAAAGATTGTAAAAAATGCATCCACGGACCAATGTTCCAGAGTTGTTTATGAACTCCGCGCAGTTGAGGGCTGTTTTATAGAGGAGAAAAACTTGTGGCGGTGCATGAGGGGTTTTTAAAGTAGCAGCACTGTCACACATGGCTCATCCATTTCAGACAGTCACTGCACCCCATCAGTACTCCAAAGGGTCTAATGTCATGCCACACAGCCCCTGAATATCTGATCTCGGCCCCTGGCTGCTGCACGCCTCTCTGCTCCCCTCTCTCTTATTTATGTTTGCTGAAAGTGGCCTGAATGTATTCTTCAGGGTAGCAGAAATAGAAGTGCAAGGCCAGCAAAATGGTGTTGACCTCTTGTTCTCGGGGCTCCGGGAAGCCAAAACTTCTTCAATGTGAAGTGAGATTTGAGGAAGCCCTATTGGATTTTCTAGCCCACTGCAAACAGGTCTTTTGATCCATAAAGAAACAAAGGCACTTCAGGGGGCCTGAACTCTTGGTGTGACTCAACAAAAAGAGGCAAAATTCAGCTTTCACAAAGAACTACAAAACAGAAAGCCACAGTGCTAAATAAAACACAGCCTACTAAGTTTTAAGTCTCAATGTGAACAACAGACAGTAAAAATTTATATAGTACAGACTTGGTGAATTTATCAGACCATTTTTTAACTGAATATCTGTATGCTGGGTCAGAAATAGTTTTTACGGGCAAATGTAACAGCTGGTAGTTTTTTATCAGACTACACTGGTCGTGCTGTATGGTTTTGATTCACTAAAAAAAAACGGTTCATACGAGACATTCAATTGGGCATCAGACTGCAATGATCACGCTGTATATTTTGGATTTATTCACTAAAAAGAATCAGTTTAAAAGAGTCATTTCTTTAGGAATCAGGCTACACAGTTTCTGCTATATGTTTTTTAATTACTAAAAAGAACCGGCTCATAAGAGACATCAATTCGTTCAGGAATCAGACTGCAATACATTTTTGATTCACTAAAAAGAATCAGCTCATAAGAGTCAGTTATTCAGGAATTGGACTATATTGGTCACTGTATATATTTTTTTTATTTATTAAAAAACAGGCTAGTCATTCGCTCAGGAATCAGACTAGATTGGTCATGCTGTTTTTTGATTACGTTTTTGACTGATTCAATAAAAAGGTTCATTTTTGATTCTCTAATAAAAATCATTAGTTCAGAAACCAGACAACGCAGCTTTACTATATGATTTTGATTCACTAAAAAGAACTGGCCCAAAAGAGTCAGACTATATTGGTCATGCTGTATGTTTTTGATTGATTCACTAAAAATGGGTTATAAGAATCATTTGTTCAGGAATCAGATTACATTGGTTGTGCTGTATGTTTTTGATTCACAAAACTGAACTGGCTCATAAGAGCCATTTGTTTGGTAATCACACTATACAGTCTGCTCAGTGTGTTTTTGATTGATTCACTAAAAAGAATCGGCTCTTAAGAATCATTCATTAAAGAACTGGACTACACTGGTTGTGCTCTATGTTTTTGATTCACTAAAAAAGAACCAGCTAATAAGACTCATTCGTTCAGGAATTGTATGTTTCAAAGCATAAATAACAGCTTATGGGATTGGAAAGACATGAAAGTGAGTAATTATAAATATTTTCATTGATTCTTTTAAGGTCGAAAGCCAAATGCTTGGATTTTTATCAATTTTTTTTTTATCAAAACCTTTTTAGAGGACAAAGCTTGTCAAGTTACATATCTGAAACATGAGTCTTTGCTCATCTCACCTGCACTCTACTGACTGGGTCCTTCTTGATCCACTTGATGACGGTCTCATAAACCAGCTCCTCGGCCTTGGTGTTCAGGCTGTCATTGGACAAGTAGTTGATCAGGTCTTCTTTGGAGATGCTGAGGATCTCGTCTTGTCCCGCTACATCAGGGAAGTTCTGCAGGGCGAAGGCCTTGGCCATGTTGTGTAGCTCCGTGCAGCACATGGCCTCGGCCATGGCCAGAACCCCCAGGCAGTTTGCTGCAGTCAGCTGCTTTTCTGAAGAAGAGAACAAGAGAGGAGCTCACATCCATAAAAGATCACAGCACCAAGGGGATGAAGGCTCTAGCAAAGCTATCTGTGCTGTATATCTTGGAGGCTCTGGAAAGGGCCCCCTGCTTAAGGCACTCCAGAGACAGACAACAGAACAAATCAATTGAGCTCAGTGCAGCGGGTTGCGACGCTGTCCCACGGATTATAATGGCAAGGTGAAGCTCATCTTCAGTCCCGCTGAGTCACATCTCAACGTATTTGACCAAGCGGGTGCAAATGTCCATGTTTTTAACAAGGCAAGAGACTTTTTGTAAGTGGAGAGCCCTATTTTACACCGCAAAGGCAGAATATGAGTCTGACACTTGTGTCATGGTGAATAAATCTAAGTTTGAATTGCCCGTCTGAGTGGTTTCTTAAGAGTCCCTTTCACATTAAAATGTGAAAAGCATAATAAAAAAAAAGTTAAATTACATGTCTGTGGTGAAAAAAAGTAGATGTAAGATGTACGATTAATTATGAAAAAATATTGTGCCTATACTGCCACTTCAAAGTATGGGGTCAGTAAGATTAGTTTAAATTGAAAGAAGGAAAAAAAAAAAGAAAGAACATACTTGTGCATTTTAAAATGTTTAAGTATAAATGTAATAGGTACAAGTATAACAGTATAAAGCAGTTTTAGACTGAAATAACTGTAGAAAAAGGCAGCCTTGCTGAGCATAGGAGACTTTCAAAAACATTTAAAAAGCTTAAAGAACCCAAACTTAATGCATGAATTTAAAAATATAAGAAATAAAACTAAATTATATACAATAATTGCATATTATACAGTAGACACTGCTCGTAATGCTTTTGTCTGCCACAATAATGTGATGTCTTTGAACTGTTTATTTGTGTGCTTTTCTCACCAAATATTGAGATATATGAATAACTGAAGAAAAATGATGCGCTAATTAATTAATTAATTGATTAAGAATATAATGTAATTAGCACTAAGCATTGTTGCACTACGGAGCCCCTAAAGGGACCTCTGCAAAAATTAAAAAAAAAAAAAAAAAAAAAAAGTAGACTTTTGCGTGCCCACGAGAAACTTTTTTTGTGCCCATGAGAAACTACTGGGAATTTTTCGTTACAATTTCTATACAATAACCTATTTCCTTTGTCCGTACCTATTTTCTTTGTCCTATTACCTTCCTCTGTCATCTTAATAGGAAGAAAACAAGAGCATGGATATGCATGAATTAATAAAGATCATTTTGCTCAAAATTTTAAGTTTTATGTCCGCTTTAACACATCCTCTGTGGCGGCCGCAAAATGGGCTGATGACATAATACAGCTGTGTGTATTGTCCTATTTGCTAAGTTTATTGGGTCATTAAAAAAGACTGGAACAGTAAAAAAGTGCTCAAAATTTTGATTGGATTGGTGTAGCGCCATAGACATAGAGGACTTTAGAAATTTGTGTTATATAAAGGGGAGGCTTATGTGTCAATAAGTGACAAATGAATAAGTAGCTGGATTCAGCCTCATACTAGACAAACTGCTCTAACGAAATCCAAATTTTGAGCACTTTTTACTGTACCAATCTTTTTTTATGAATCATTGAATTTAGCATATAGGACAATGCACACAGAGTGCACAATTGTGCCATCAGTCCATTTTACGGCACAGTTTCTCGGCCGTCACAGAGGATGCGTTAAAGTGGGCATAAGGTCTTTATATTAGAGGTAGCGTAGCCCTAACGAAATCCAAATTTGCAAATTTTTTACTGTGCCAGTCTTTTTTTATGAACCAGTAAACTTAGCATATAGGACAATGCACGCTGAGCCGCATATTGAGCCATCAGTCCATTTTGTGGAGCAGTTTCTTGACCGCCACAGATTTAAATTCATTACAGCAGACATAAGGCCTTGAAATAAGATGTACTGCCTTAACGAAAGCCTAATTTTGAACAGATTTTACTGTACCAATCTTTTTTATGGACCCTTGAACATGGCAAATAGGACAGTGTACACATTCGTATTGTGCCATCAACCCATTTCATGGCGCGTTTTCTTGGTTGCCACAGAGGATGCATTAAATCGGACATAAGGCCTTAATGCTGCCCTAACGAAAGCCAAATTTTGAGCAAAATCATGCGCATCCATTGTCTCGTATTCCTCTCATTTTCTTGTTTTGCTCTCGTTTAGTTTCTTGTGAGCATGCAAAATGTTTCCTGCGCAAATGTGAAAGTCTCTACATATTTTTATTTTTGCAAAGGTCCCTTTAGGGGCTCCATATTGATCAATTAAAATTACAAAAATTGAAAATATGAAAGAAAAAAAGGTGATGGCAATTTTAAATGTGTTAAATTAAAATATTATAAACTGAAATTGAAACTCATGCATGCTGCAATGCAAATGGTTTGTTTCTGTCGACCAGAATCAAGTGAACAGATGCAACCTGATTCAGGTAAACATTATAAATGTGGACCGCATGAAACTCCTGTGACATCGTTGTGACTGTGCAGGTCTTACGCAACCCAATTTGTCTCCAAAATAAAACATAAGAGTACAAATTGTTGTAAAAATGGTTCAGTGAGCGTCTGGTGGAGGCAGATGGGCTTTTATTATGTCTGGGTCTTTGGAGGCAGGCCTGCAGCGTGCCATTGCCAATAAGCCAAACGGGCCACTCGTCTTCTTCCACTCCCGGAGGAAGAAAAAAAAGATTTTTTTAGGTGAGGTTCGTGCCAGAGGCCATAAATGGCATGCCGCAGAGACAGACCGCAGAGCGAGGCTTATGCCCGGCCTGGCATGAGGGTACAGACACGCTCTGAAGTTTCTGAGTCAACGGTGCTGTGTGTGGCATTACAAACAGCAGCGCCCACCACTAACACATGGGCTGCACCTCACTACGAATATAATTTCAGCTGCCGTAACCTCTTTTTCATAAACCTATTTTAAAACACACTCCGAGAATATGTGGTCCTGGAAATGTCCCGTATAGTTCGGCATTGAGATATATTTCCAAACCTGTGCTCCCCTCATTTCAACACTCCCCCGCTGGACTTAATCAATTGTTTTTTGACTTTAGTAACTTTGACATGCAATCAGATTTTTTGTGCCCTAAGGCACAAAGCAATCCTCAACCTGTTGTTCCTGAATGCATTACACTGACTTTCATTTGTTGGGGTCCTACAGACATTTCCAAATATACCATTTCTGCAGACTCGAAAGAAACAAATCAATAAGTGATCTTATTGCCTGATCAAATGACCTTTTAAAACAAAAGTTTGTCTTTGTCCACATTCTCGATACGTGCAGTATAACAACGGCAGCACAAACGTCAGCAGCATGACTCTTTCATAAGTTAACATCATCGTTGAACCACTTCTGAGCTCTTCCACTAGCATTATATACACAAGCGTTTCTTCAACTAAGAGAACTTGCATTTAATTTTTATTACAACTAAAAGATTTCAACATTTGTTTTCTTTTTGTTACAATGAAGGTCACATTAAAACCATCTGGAAAACTTTTTCACCATGTCTTCATCATTTATTTTTGTTCAGATGCCTTTTTTATTATTTAACCGTTGTCTCAGACTTTTAGCTTCAAATAGACTTTCATATTTTAAGACTTTTAGTCTTAAAATACAAAAATCTATTTGAAGGTTTATTGAGAAACCAGTAAATAATAAAAATATTTATGATAGTTTTAAAACTTTCCAACTATTTCATTACTGATTGTGTTATATACACTACCGTTCAAATGTTTGAGGTTGGTTAGAGGATGAAAGAAAGTCTTTTATGCTCATCAAGGCTGCATTTATTTGAATAAAGTATATTGTGGAATATTATTATGATTCAAAATAATTCTATTTGAGTATATATTAAAATGTAATTTATTCCTGTGATCAAAGCTGAATTTTCAGCATCATTACTCCAGTCTTCAGTGTCACATGATCCTTCAGAAATCATTCTAATATGCTGATTTGCTGCTAAAGAAACATGTATTATTATTATTATTATTATTAATGTTGAAAACAATTTTTGTTAAAACAGTGCTACATTTTTTTTCAGGATTCTTTGATGAATAGAAAGTTCAAAAGAGTAGAATTTATTTGAGTAGCATTTTTTTTTGATCAATTTAATGAATTGTTGCTGAATAAAATTTCTTTAAAAAAATCTCAATGACTCCAAAGTTTTTAACAGTAGTGCAAATTTGAAAATTTCTTATTGTGCAACATTTCCAATGTGCAATTATTTAAAAAGTGTGGAAATATGATTTATGATACATAAAACTCTAGCTTTAGTGAGACAAAGGAGTTTTAAATTTTATCCTATACCGTGTGAGTGCCAAAACTGCCTGTTTAAGAGAGATTGTTGTCTAAAAGTTCACAGGTCCAAAAGTGCTCATAGCTGAAGAAAAACTCGGCCTAAATTTTTCCTCATCTCCTGCCAGACCTTTCCTCACTCTGGTGGTCACATCGGGCGCCCACATGGCATCTGAACTTCCTCCATATATTTGGTATTGATCGGAATAATCAGTGCTGGATGAGATTGAGACATTGGGTTTGACATTTCAATGCAATTGTTCTCTGACCTTTATACAAATGAAAGAATACATCATCCTGCAGAAAGAGACAAACGTACAGAATGTACATGAATTCATCTGATGGATGTCGGGATCTTATGAGTCAAGTACCTAAGAAAGACACGCAGACTTTGCAGAAGGTGTTGAACTGAAACTTGTTGGCGGCCTCCAGCAGGGTTTTGGCGTTGGCCGAGTGGATGACCAGCGAGCCGGTGTAGACGAACTCCAGCAGCAGCTCCAGCACATCTGCTCCAATGTTAGTCATCTTCAGCTCCAGCTTCTCTCCACTCCCCGTCTCTCTAGACGACCTGACGACACACACACACAAACGTACACCAAACACACAAATACAGAGGTCATGACCAAAAGGAAAGCCTTATGGCATATTTCAGACACACCCAAAATCCATTACAGGATGATTCTATGAAACGGCTGCCTTTTCCAGTTGAGAAAGTCATTTTTAAAGTAAATGTCTGTAAGATTTTAAACATTCTATCAGATATACTATAATGTGTTTAAGTGTGAATAAAATGCATTGTGCTATCTCAGGGCAAATGAACACAATTTAATATTTTTGGGGGTTAAAGGGATAGTTCATCCTAAAATGAAAATTAAGTCATCATTTACGAGTTAAGTTCTCCTCTGTTGTATTGGTTTGTTAAAATATGACAGATTTTTAGTTATTTACTTTTTAAAAAAAAAAATTAACATTTGTTTTCTTAAAACCATCTGGGAAACTTTTTTTTTAATTTATTATATATATATATATAGAGAGAGAGAGAGAGAGCAAAAATAAATAAATAAAATAATAAATATAATATATATTATTTACATATTTATTTTACTTATATTTAATTCAATATCTTAAAAAAAGTTAAATTGAATTCTAAATTAAATTAAAGTTAAGTTAAATTCTCCTCTGTAAACCTCTTGCATTGGTTTATCTTAAAATATGACATTTTTAATTATTTACTTTTTTAAAATTTAATAAACATTTTTCAACATTTGTTTTCTTAAAACCATCTGGAAAACTCTGTTCACTTATTTTTGAGATATATATATATATATATATATATAAATAAAATAATAAATATAATATTTATTATTTAAAATATAATTATAGACATTTATAAATATATATTATCTACATAATTACAGTTGCAAGAAAAAGTATGTGAACTTGCAGAATCTGTGAAAATGTGCAAAATTTTAACAAAATAAGAGAGATAATACAAAATGCATGTTATTTTTTATTTAGTACTGTCCTGAGTAAGATATTTTACATAAAAGATGTTTACATATAATCCATAAGACAAAAAAATAGCTGAATTTATTAAAATGACCCAGTTCAAAAGTTTGTGAACCATTGATTCTTAATACTGTGTGTGGTTACCTGGATGATCTACGACTGTTTTTTTTGTTTTGTGATGGTTGTTCATGAGTCCCTTGTTTGTTCTGAGCAGTTAAACTGAGCTCTGTTCTTCAGAAAAAATCTCCAGGTCCCAAAAATTCTTCAGTTTTCCACCATCTTTTGCATATTTGAACCCTTTACAGCAGTGACTGAATGATTTTGAGATCCGTCTTTTCACACTGAGGACAACTGAGGGACTCAAACACAGCTATTAAAAAAGGTTCAAACATTCACTGATGCTTCAGAAGGAAACACGACGCATTAAGAGTCGGGGGGTGAAAACTTTTGAACAGGATGAAGAGGTCCAAATTTTTCTTATTTCGCTTGAATATCATTTTTTTCATTTAGTACTGCCCTTCGGAAGCAACAGAAGATACTTGCATGTTTCCCGGAAGACAAATTAAATACAATTTACCTTGATCTTCAAATTCCAAAAGTTTTCACCCCCCATCTATTAATGCATCATGTTTTTTTCTGAAGCATCAGTGAATGTTTGAACCTTTTTTAATAGTTGTGTTTGAGTCCCTCAATTGTCCTCAGTGTGAAAAGACGGATCTCAAAATCATTCAGTCACTGCTGTAAAGGGTTCAAATATGCAAAAAATGCTAGAAAACTGAAGAATTTTTGGGACCTGGAGATTTTTTCTGAAGAACAGAGCTCAGTTTAACTGCTCAGAACAAACAAGGGACTCATGAACAACCATCACACAACAAAAAAAACAGTCGTAGATCATCCAGGTAACCACACACAGTATTAAGAATCAATGGTTCACATACTTATGAATGGGACTATTTTAATAAATTCAGCTATTTTTTTTGTCTTGTGGATTATATGTAAACATCTTTTATGTAAAATATCTTACTCAGGACAGTACTAAATAAAAAATAACATGCATTTTGTATTATCTCCCTTATTTTGTTAAAATTATTAACATTTTCACAGATTCTGCAAGTGGTTCACATACTTTTTCTTGCAACTGTATTTTATTTATATTTAATTTAATATCTTTAATAAAATTTGTAAAATATGAAAAATATGGTTAAAAAAAAAAAAAAAAAAAAAAAAAAAAAGGTAAAAACAACTTTTTAGTAGTACTACACTGTCAACCAAAAATAAACAGAGAAAATAAAGACAAATATTTAATTTTGTTTTCATCAATAGAAAGTAGAAACATGATATGTGATATCACAGGCCAAAATGGCATTCTCAAGACACAAAGAGAGATAAAAACACAAAAGTTAGTGGATTTTTGTTAATGTGTTTAGAGAAAATGTCAGAGTTATGCACTATGCATTTTTTTTATATTTTTATATTTTTTCTTTTGTACACAAAAGGCATCAGTTTTGTAGAACGACCCTACAGGAAAATCATAAAGCACAGATACGATGCATTCTGTTTCTTGCATCTGAAATTAAACACAATCTGAATCAAAGAGTGAAAATTTTTTTATGATACATGAGCATGGCATGCTTTGAGGACGGGCACAGGTGGCGCACAAATGCACAGAAAGAATGACAGGGGGCAGAAAGACATGGAAGGGGAAGAGGGCTGATACCGCAATCTGCCTGTCCACATGGAGCGATCGCACAGTAAACTGGCGGAGATGGAAGCATTTCATTACATTAATAAGATCCGTACAGCACCCCGAGCACAATGACGGCACACAACCTCTCAATGTCTGAAAGTGAGACTCTCAGACCAGAGTTACCTGCCTGCTCATGTCTTTCACATGAAATTGCCCTGATCACTTCAAATGGAATAATTCCCAGGGGTGGATGGGAAATGTGAATAACGAGCAGCATCAGGGGTTTTATGCTCTGAGTGAAACGATAATCCCTGAAGGTCAAGGGCAGGAGGAGTGAAATTAATAGCCAAGCAGCCGTTGATTGTGTTTTAGTGTCGGCTGAAGATAGCACTGATGTGTACAGTCACCAGATAACTGCCAAGCTACCAGACGGAAAGCCGATATACACGGAAAGGCCATTAGGTGAAAATGAGGTGATTTCTAGATATTTTTCTCGGTTCAGTATCCAATACTGTGATGATCCGCCTGAAGGTTTTCAACGAAACCGAAACCGGTCAATTTGGGGCGAATATTTTCCAGTTAATTTATTGATTAAACTGCTGCCCATTCGATCTAGCATTTCAAATTTGCTTTAAATGTGATGGCTGTCTAAGTTTCATGCAATTCTAAAATCATGTTCCCACGGTACCCAGAGAGTGAAAACTGTCTGTAAAGTGATGCAATGCTTTAACAACATCAAGTGTCTAAATGCTACAGTATTCAAAACAAGCGGTTGGGAATGCCGGTGTGTTCGAAAGCAAAATATTTCATCACATTTTCACCTTCTTTCACGGTTCTAGAAAAGAAAAACTTTTTTATTATTATTAATTGTCCTTTTAGTCTACAACTGGATGCAATGCATATAGCACACAAATAAAATGGCAAATATTATCAAAGTACTAATGCCGTAATTTTAACATATTCTTAGTAGTCTGTTTACCACTATAAGTGCACTTCCATGCATTTAAAGCTTTTGGATTTTGCCTCAAATATCAAAACAATAATGCAACAGATGTAAAAACCAAATACAACTTAACTATAACCATAATCCATTAAGAAAAAGGTTGTTTTTATATTTGCAGTATGCAAATGTAGCTGTAATGGCTAGCTACTTTGTGGAAAATAAAATAAAATAAAATAAAATAAAATAAAATAAAATAATGATTTAATTAGATTTAAGAATTAGTTATATATATGAAATTCATTAATGGAGGGAAAAATAAATTAAGTGTTTTAGTACTATATTTCCAACTAAGTTCTTAAAATACACAAATAGTATATATAAATATATTGTAAAAAAGTGTATAGAAATGTCTTATGAAATAATGTTAGTGGCAAAACCCATAATATAATAATATAATATAATATAATATAATATAATATAAAATAAAATAATGTAATATAATATAATACATTTTATTACATTTTACATTTTTTATATATATATATATAGTTAAATTATGATTTAACTAATTAGATTTAAGAATTATATATATATATATATATATACTATGTTTATATATATGTTAGTTTATTTATATATATATATATATATATGATATATATGTTAGTTTATATATATATATATGTGTGTGTGTGTTAGTTATATATATATATGTGTGTGTGTGTGTGTGTTAGTTTTTTATATATGTGTGTGTGTTAGTTTTTTATATATATATATATATATATATATATATATAGTATAAAGTGTACAGAAATGTCTTCTAAAATAATGTTAGTGGCAAAACCCAAAAACCTTTCAAAAAAGTTATAAAACTAGACATTTGGTCATCATTACTCAGCCCATGCTGTTTATATATATATATGTTAGTTTATATATATATATATATATATATATATATGTGTGTGTGTGTGTGTGTGTTAGTTTATATATATATATATATATATATATATATATATATATATATATATAGTATTAAGTGTACAGAAATGTCTTCTAAAATAATGTTAGTGGCAAAACCCAAAAACCTTTCAAAAAAGTTACAAAACTAGACATTTGGTCATCATTACTCAGCCCATGTTGTTTCAATTCTGTATTATTATTAAACACAAAATGAGACTGTCAGCAGAAAATCAGTTGTCCATAGAAAATGGATTGTGATTTATACTATTAAGCCCCTTAAAAGTATAATACCAAAAAAAAAGCCCATACAAGTCACGCACTATATTCCAAGCCCTGTGAAGCCATTAATAGCTTTGTGTGAGGAACAAAATGTAGGTTCTGGAACTCTCAAAATTCATTTGCACTTGCGTTCAATTAAAATCCCAATGCAAAAAACAACCATGAATGAGATTTCAATTTGTACACAAAAATATTTCGGGTATGTTTCTGGCAGAAAACTATTGTATGGTTTGAATATAGCGTATATAGTCGTTCATACCGTTCACAGAGCCTGGCAATTTAAATCATCCACTTTCCCTACAACATAAACAACTTTCTCTGCTGAAAGCAAGCATGGACGTTCTGTTCGAAGATCTCCTTTTGTGTTTCCCGACAGAAAGAAAATAACAACATGGGGAGAGTAAACGACGACAACATTTTGGGGCGAACTACTTCTCGAATGCGGCCTGAGAAGATCCCATCTTCTTGCACTAGGTGAAAACACACAGAGTATTTTTAACACAATACTGGGGTAACTTTTTGGCAATAATGACTTTGACAGGACACGTAACCTGTTGAAGACTACGGCAACTAAAAAAAATGGGACGGGAAGATCAACAGACACACTGACGGATAGGGTGAAGACGTGTGGAGGATGGTTGCAGTGAAGAAGAGAGAGTAAGAGAGAAGAAAAAGTGAGGCAAGGGGACGTTAGTTCTGCCACAGGAAGCCAGCAGCCATTCTTCAGGATGAGAGGAGGTGTTCCATGACTGGATCTTTGAGAGTGACCCCCCACCAAACCTAAACAAAGTCCCCGGTGTCATGTGCACTGTCAGCGCGGCCCTGTGCATGAACATAGGAGTGCGTAGGGTGTCATTAGTCTCCACTGATTGAGTACTTGAGGGAGGAGAAGGACAACTCAAGAGGAGAATGTGCAATTACGCCCCTGGAACTATAGCTGAAAAGATTAAGAAACGCCACTCCCTCCTGAAAAGCAAAAAAAGCCAGAGTTTGTTATTTTTGTCCTCTCTAATTGCCGTGGGGATAGGTTTTAAGGTAATAGAATGGGATGGTAGTCCTGGGTTAAGTTATGGAGGTGATGGAGAGGAGAAAGGGGGGAAAAATAAGAACGGAAAAAGACAGAGAAAGAAATAAAACAAAAGCATGTTCATCAACCAGGTCAATTAGTGCAATCTGAATCGGCTGGAGTAGCAATTTGCTTTGTCTGAGCACTTTTATTATGGAAATCACTCTGGCTTTGGAAAGAGGTGCATATTTATGGAGCTGCTGATTGCAAGCGTTGTTTTTCAGCAAGATGGAAGAGCGAGAGAGAGAGAGCGAGAAAGAGAGAGAGAGAGAGAGAGAGAGAGAGAGAGAGAGAGAGAGAGAGAGAGAGAGAGAGCATGTCCGTGAGAGATAGAGCAGAGAAAGTGTTTAAAAAAAATGAGCATCTATTATTTTTCTCACTTAAAGTGCCATTTTTTCAGCATTAGCAGCCAACATGAGGATGAGGATGATGGGAGATGGCCACATGGTGCATGTGTGTGCAAACGCAGATTATAAATTAGCTGGGGACATCCAACAAAACTGCTGGCCACTGTTGACTAACACATTTAACCACACACGCACACACACACATAAAAAAATAGATTAAAAATATCTGGAGCTCATTTTCTCTGTCCTTTGCCAGTAAAGCAAGATTAAAGATGAAAAAAAAACAAAAAAAAAACATGCCTGACTGACCATAATTATCCTCGTTCATGTATGTTTCCAGACAGAAATGGCCCACAGGGCTACAGCGTCATGTGGCGGTCAATTTTAGCAAAAAATTACATCCAAGAAGAGGTAAGGGAGACTGGGGTAAGATGTGTCGCTCAATTAATAAAGTAGACTGTGCATAATTTTTGTCACAAGCCTATATTTAGAAATGGCCCATTATATACTGCTACCTGTTGTTGTTGTTGTTTTTCTTTTGCATGTTAAAATACAAGTCAAGTAAAATAAATATTATTACTTTTATATACATTAATATGTGTGTGTGTCTATATATATATATATATATATACACACACACACACACACACATATATATAATATATAAATATAATAATATATATACACACACATATATTATGTAAACACAAACCTTTATGTTACATATGATTAATCACAATTAATCGATTTGACAGCCCTAAAAAATAATTTATTTTAAGACCTGCTACATTTACAGCAAAATAAGACTTCAAGACTTAAGAACTGACATTTGAATGTGAGAATTTTTTTTTATTATTATTTATTTTGTTTTGTTTTTTTGAGAATTCAGATGTGTGTTACAGATCATTTATTTTCATTTAAGTTGACAGTAAACATCCTGCAATATAATTAGGAATATTAGTTATACCTCATTTCTGCTTGCCTAAAGGACGACTCAAGTAAAATGTGACACAGCTTACCCTACTCTCACCTATGTGCCATTATTTACAGCATAGTACTGATGCAAAACTAATACAAAGTCTGGAAGAAAAATCTACAGATTTGGCCGAAAAGCATTATGGGAAAAAGGAATAATAAAAAAAAATAAAAAAAAAATTTTTTAGAGGTTCGGAGAGAAAACTGTGCAGTCGAATCATTACAGCATGAAATATGAATGAAGGAGCACACTGTGGAACTTCATTACTGTATATAAACTTCAACCCTCCCTGCAAAACACCCAGAAAGTGACTTTCCTCTAGTGCAGGAGGTAATTGTGCCTTCATAGAAGTCGACTGTCACATCCCACGGGATTAATGATCTCCCACTGTTCTCCGAATGAAACCTTGCTCATTTTTCGCACTTGTAACGCCACATCTACTGTAAAACAAACGTGCGGTCTTATATAAATAAATAAATAAGAGTGCGGTGTCAAAGCTACTTTGAGCTAGCCAAGTTTCACATTACGCACATACGCTGATGGCTTGGTGCAGTTGCACTACCCATAAATTAAAGTGGCACCAAGCATACTTATTGAAAATCCGGAGGGGAAAATGGAATTACTGAGGGCAATCCGTCTCCGCGCTCCATGCGGCAGACGCTAAAGGGGAGGGTAATGGCTTTTTTTTTCCACGGCCGAGGGGGAGCGTGTGTGCACATTTAGGAGGTGCATTATATCCTTCAGGTGGCATGTTCTATCCACACCCCTCAGATGAGCTTAATGCGAGAGTGCAATCGGTAAAAATAGCATGTGGTTCAGGCAATAGCAAGGCGCAAATATTCAGTGAAGAAAGGGAAACAATGTTCCAACTCATAAAAGAGGGCATGGCATTGTGAATTGATATTATATAATATACCAGACTCTTACATCAAACTGTGTGAATAAGATTTAGAAATGAATGAATCTTCCCAGGAAATCATGATAACATAACGTGAACTGACACTATCGAACAAAATTCTGAATTAAAGAACTGACTACCTTTTTATTCAGGAGTGTGAATTTGAATTTAATTGGCCACACCCTACAGGAAGTCAAATTGGAATTTGAATTGGTTTGACAGGAAGTGGAATTTACTGATAATCTGTGTTGGGGGTAATGCATTACAAGTAACGCGAGTTATGTAATCAGATTACTTTTTTAAAGTAACGAGTAAAGTAACGCATTATTTGCAACAAAATATCTGAGTTACTTCTTCAAATAAGTAACACAAGTTACTTTGTTTTCCCATTTATTGACTGGAACCTCTCCTGTCTCCATGTTGAGAGAAATCGGGAGTAAGTGCAGAGGAGTTGTGTGCGTTGTGTAAACATGATGGTTATTGTAGTTCTAGACTATTGCTGAAGTAAGAGTGTTGAACTTTCTTTTCCTGCATCCTATCTGCTTGTTAAGTCTGACGTCATGCGTTGCCGCTTCCGGGTCCAAACGTTCTACCAGATGCCCCAAGAAAACAACAAACGGTGCTAATATACACTCACGATATGATGTAATACTACCCTTTATCTCCATACCGAAATCCCAGATGGCCAGACAGTGATTCATCTTTTATAAATCGTTAAAATATCTGTGTCTGGTATGCATGAACGCGGTGACTGTAGTGTACACTAGGGGTGGGAATCACAGGGTACCTCACGATATGTTACGATACGATAATATCATGATACAGCAATTCTGCGATAATCAATATATTGCTAGACAATCCTATAATGATACATCACGATATCTGCCTAACTATGAAAACAAAATGTCCGTGAAAAGGTTAAATGTAGGTTTTCCAGACTTTGGACTTAAACATGGCTGGGGCATCTATTATTTTACTCACACTGCTGTCCGCCATCCCGTTAAAAACTTCTTTTTCTTGGGCTAGTTAACTTATGTTCACGTTTCCCTCATTCATGTGTTGAGCGCCACCTCAAGGAGCCATGAAGTAGCGACACTGGGAGCAGGGAAATCTATTTAAAGTGCCGTATTTTATTAATTAAAATATAGGTATTTGGGGCCAGCGCAACGATTCTCGTATTGCACAGAGAAGGACAACGATATATTGCCCTATCGATATTTTGTCCCACCCCTAGTTTTTTTGCTTAGCTTACATGTGTAATGTGAATAAATAGCGCTCATAAACGGCTGTTGAGATAGTATTCTCAAGTGAAACGAGTAGAGGCTTGGAAACAGCATTCTCTACGTCGCGACTTAACAAGCAGGTTCTTCTGCAATCCAGAATGGAAGCACAGCTGAAAGGTTTGTTTGTTTGCAAGCCAGGTGAGAAAAAGTAACGCAAAAGTAATGTGTGGCACATTACTTTCCATTAAAAAGTAACTAAGTAATGCAATTAGTTACTTTTTTAGGGAGTAACGCAATATTGTAATTCATTACTTCTAAAAGTAACTGTCCCCAACACTTTGGATAATAAAAGGAATTGAACAATAGTAATGCATTCTGGGAAATTATGTGTTCTTCCTCCTTGGTCCACAAAAGTTATTATCCATCCATCCCACCATCCATCCATCCACCCACCCGTCCGTCCGTCTGTCCGTCCGTCCGTCCATCAATCCATCCATCCATCCGTCCATCTACCCACCCATCTATCTGTCTGTAGTTATCAATTACAGTTATATAAAATTATATGAATTTCAATTAATTTTAATTCTTAACTTCAAACATTGCAACAAGAAATTCTGGGTCAGTTTTGATCCCACTAGACTTTGTGCTCCTTTCATTTTCATTCATATGCATGCTAACATGGGAGAGTGGAAATGCAATCATGTGCGAATGTGTTTTATCTTTCCAAAGTTTGTAAATGCATATGCATATAAAAAAAACAAAAAACCTTTTGACTAATAGAGAATATAAATGTCACAGACTAACCTCTTGATTCAATACAAGCAATACAAACCTAAAAGCTACTACTGAATGTATTGCACATGTGGATTTGTGGGGAAAATGGTATATTTTCACATTTTTCAACCCCTCCCCTCCACCTGCTATCATTAAAAAACATTTTTTTTGCCAATCCAAATAATTCCCACCCCACATTTTCAGGATTTTTTGCTTGGAAATTACGCAAGTAAAATGGGTTGCGAATGCCATTTCATGTTAACTTTAAGGAATTGGGCTTGAAACTCGGCAGGTTCATGCCCAGGTGAGGGTGACCCAGATCCTGGAGTCGTACTGCGATCACAAATCTGCTCTTTTACCACTTTGCCCTTGAGGGTGGCACTTAACCCAAGGCTGCTTCAGGGAAACTGTTCTTGCTATTTAGCGTGCTTAAAAGCACTTTGGATAAAATGCATCTGTGAAATGGCAAGAAATTTAAAAAAATATTGATACATGCAAGTATAAAAGTTACAGAAACAATGAGTTTTTCAATGCAGGTGCTCATAAGTTGAGCTACAACTTAAAACAGCATATGATTTTGTGAAGCAATGAAATCCTCTATGAATTTCAGAGCCGGAGAGGATAATATATGGACAACGCCTGCCAAAACATGTCTCCTTCAGTCTGATATCACCAAACAATCATGCAAGGTCCTCTGCCAAACGCAAGGTCAGTGACAGCAGCTGGATCTTAAAGGGACGTTGCACATCTACACAGGTCTGGTGTTTACCAGTGTTTCTATATTCAGTTGAATAGAGGCAGAGAGAAAGTGCAGGGATGGCAAGTCCTGCCCACTGGACTGAGGCTTTGATTTGTGAATGTGAATAGCTAACAACTATGCCAAGAAGAATGAAGGGCATCAGGGCCAGTTGCATAAACATAGCCATTATGTTAAAACAGTGTCTTAAGATTTTTGACCCACTAGCAGTTAGTCAAGAGGCAGTCAGTCTTACTTTTCGGTATCAAATTAGGCCAGTCTACTTTTTTATGTAACTGACTTTAAAAAGTTATGAACAGTCTTAAAGAAAAAAATGTGATGATTAACTTGTGAGGGGCCGGTTCATGCAACCGGTCCCTGAGGACAGTCACTCAGAGCTCAGACTAGCTAATGCTAGGTGCTAAGAGACATAAGTTGCGTTCCAAATCGCGTACTGTTGAGTAGGTACTACATTTGAATTTAAATTTACTTCACGACTGCTGAAAAAGTACGTTCTATATAGTACGAATGCGTGTAGTATGAATGAATTCGGACGTACTACATCCACCATGTTGTTACTGTCACATGACCTACCAGCGTCAGTTACGTCCCTTCAACTCCATGGGACAGTAAAGTGTCCATCGTATGCGCACTTCAGAATCTCACCGGAAGTAGTAAGTCATCCAGGTACTTTTCGCCTATACTGTCTTTCGAATGCTATGAATTCGGACATACTACTCTGTTCGCATACTGTTTTTCACGTACTATATAGTAGAGAAGTATTCGATTTCGGACGCAGCTTAACACTCTTAGCGACGCTACTAGAAGTGCAGGTTTTGTACTAACAAGCTATATTTTGCATAATCGTTGTATTTACTGTATGTTACTATAGTCTTATAACCAAGTAATCTAAGCTAGCCAAATGTGCTTTGACATTTAAAACAAAAAAAGAAAAAGAAAAAAAGATTTGTCACTCAATACTAGTGTGGCATTTTACATCTTGTCTGTAGTGAAATAAATACAGCCTTCAGTGTCACATGATCTTTCAGAAATCATTCTAATGTACTGATTTGCTGCTCAGAAAAAAAAAAATATATATATATACATACATACACACACACACCTTTACAAAAAAAAAAAAAAAAAATGAATAAAAATAAATAAATAAAAACATGGTTTACTGGAGAAAATATGGATAGCTGTTTTGGCTTTTATGGATAATTGTATGGCTTTTAGTTCAAGCCTGTTAGCTTTAAGGTTATCTATATGCTAGTGTACTTCATACACTGACAAAATGTGTGTGTATATATATATATATATATATATATATATATATATATATATATATATATATATGGTGTGTGTGTGTGTTTAAAATGTACAGTAATTTTAAAAGAAAACATTCAGATATATGTCTATTTGCTTTTTTACAAAAAAAAAAAAAAAAAAAGCCCTCCAATATTTTGAGATTCTGAAATTATTGTCAACATTTCATGGGCTTTTTAAATGATGAGTAGCCTGTAGTTTGAAGCTTCAGCACTGATGATGAGATTCAAAACAAAGAACAGTGTAATTTGGAAAAGCGAGGCGGTAAATGGCTCTGACCTGTGAAGGTAACGATTCAAGAGAAAGTTGCTCGGCTCGTCTCATTGTTTGCGCCTCTGAATGCATTCAATGCGCCCATCGTGAATGTTTAACATATGAATGGGAAACTTTTATGCCCTATGAAGACCATACGCTTTGCTGATAAAATGGCTGACAAAGCTCATCCCATAGTCAAAATGACAGATACCACATTGCTTCTGGAGCCAGTTTCCTAAATGCCCAACATGGTATTTTTGGGGGGATGATTTGAATGCCTATTGTGATTTTTTAAAGATCCCTCAGTCATGGAACACATTCTCTGCTTTTAAAAATGGAAATTAATGTTAATGTTTTCTAAAATGAGGGGAAGAAAAGATAATAAAAAAGGCAAAGGTTGGCCTTTTTCCCAATTTAAGATACATTCATTTGAGCGAAAACGGTGAATGGCTGCTGGCCCTGTGATAGAAACCAAAGTCTTCCTACAAACCTGCAAGAGAGAAAAAGAGGGAGGGAAAAAAATGACACAAATGCGCCCTACGAAAAGAACAGATTGGATCAACGGCTGGTGGGAAGGGAGGAAGGCAAACCTTTTCACCAGGTCCTTGAAATACAAGCTGCAGGAAGCTAGAACATTTTGGTGGACTTCAAATTCTTTGCCTTCAACTATAATTTTCAGGTCTGTAAACTCTTTCTCTCTGCGCTGCTGGTTCAACTCCTTCAACATCTCTGTAGAACAAAGAAGAAACAGACAATGCCAAACACGTGTTTAGAATTCAGCTTTTTTTGGAACAGATGCAACAACAAAAGCAGACAGTGGCAAAATTCATCACAGTGGCATACAGTAGATCAAAATAGATCGGCATAGAATAAAAATGCAACACTTTATGGACATTAAATGCACATTAAACATCAAGCAGAATTATTAATATTAGAGGATGCAAAATAGTAATACACAATGGCATATTTCACAATTTAATAGAGGATAAGAATACCTTCATTTCAAATATTCAGTTCTCAGTTCAACCCACAGGTCAGAAACTTACTGACCTATCAGTGTGCACAATAATGGGAGCTCAAGGCAAAAATTTAAAATATGCCAAAACTATTGATTTAATATCATATTCCTTGGGGTATTGTGGCTTTTTTTTTTTAAGGAGAACTGTATTTTCTGTATTTTAGGACAAAGAAAAAAAAATGGTAATTGATGTGTGTCAAAAACCTAAACATTCTTTGAATTTTATAATTTATTACATTTTCTATTTAAGAGCCTAAATGCATGATTTTCCAAAAGTAATGCTCTCCTATTTCAGATTTTAAAAAAAATAAAACAAATGTAATGGTTAAAACATGATTCCAAATACTGTTGTACGAGATTTCGTTCCAAATAAATGCAGTTTATATTCATTGACAAACACTGGACGGCAAGAGTTTAAGCTTTGGACCAAAAAAAAAAAAATCATGATAATCAGCAAAACAGGCAAAACATCTTGTAAACAAACAGAAGCTTCAAAAAGAGAGAGAGAGAGAGAGAGAGAGAGAGAGAGAGAGAGAGAGAGAGAGAGACGAACCTTCGCATTGACACATTTACAAAAATACTTTAAATTCACAAATAGTTTCATCAATACATTAAATTCCTTAAAAATGTTCTCTGATCTTCATTATCAACAACAAGAAAATAAAAGAAAAACTTGTGTTCTTTGAAATTGCACAGGGGAAAAAATTGCATTGATGAGAAAGGATTTACATAGAGATTAATATTATATATATATATATATATATATATATATATTCCTGCAGATCTTGTTGCCTATTTGGCATGTTTACCAGAATCATGGGAACATTCACGCACAATCAAGTTTATATGCAGAGAAAACAAGCAGCAGATGTAGATGTGAATGCATATGTAAATAAATGAGGCGTCTGACAGATCCTGAGGCAGAAGCCCAAGGAGACGAGAAGCGTATACGAGCCCCGTTTAATGAGGATCTATAAAGTGATTCTGACAACCGGACCTTGCAAAGTAACTTTAACAGGGAGCCAGAGTAAGGTCAACAGCTTCAGACAGCCGAACACAGCAGCGTCTGAAGCCAAATCACAGCACAACGGCAGCCATCTTGTCTCTTTATCCAACATGCTCTCTAAATCCAGCGACAGCTCAACCGGTTTCTTTTTCACAACCGCTGCAACATATTTGAGCTGTTGATTATTATATAAAAATATTACCCATTTTGACACACTGTATTGACAACATGTTACGCAACTGCTTATGCAATGTGTTATTGCTGCTAACTGATTCACCATCGGCTGGCTAATTCACACCACTTCCTCAGCATTGTCAGCACGGTGGAGATCTCGGTGTCGATTGTTTACTTCTGCAGCCTAATGGTCCAAATCTGAGATATTTTTATAAATAACAGCTCGAATTGAGTGAATGTGCCTC
>CM077456.1:4959325-5006825 GCA_039654765.1 Mylopharyngodon piceus | reverse complement strand
AATGCTCTACATTAACATGTTAAATTGACAGCCCTAGTTTTAACTTACTTAATGTAAAATATAATTAGAAAAAAATAAAAAATAAAATAAAATAAAATAAAAAAATAAAATGAGAACATCGTTCCAGGTCACCATTACATCTGAACATTTCTTTTTGCTTTTTTCTTCTTTTTTTTGCTTTGAATACTGGCAGATTCGTGCAGCTCAATGGACTACTACTGTTTCTTTCCAGTTCACTATCCAGGGACATGTTACCACCGATACTGAGGCAGTGAATCTGTGCTGTATGCCTCACTGGACAAATGATCCTTGGCCTCATCTCATACAGAAGGAGATGCCTGTCAGGATTCTTTGCTCCTGTCTCCAAAACCCTGAGTCCAAGACCAGCACAGTGTCACTTCACGCTGCACACACACACACACACACTGACACACACACACACACAGATGGCCTTACGAAAACAAATCTCCAGCGAGCTAACAGAACCGAGGTGGTAAAGGCCACCAATAAAATCCATCAAGGTTACTGTGGCAGCAGCAGGGTTGTCACTTCGAGTTCAAAGATCACGATCTGATATACTATGTGACTCACAGAGCTGTAATGTGAAATATATTCCCTGACTGCTCAGAATAATGACAACCTCCATAAATACAGCCATGGACATAATAGTATATAAAATAAATGAACCCAGGACTACAGGCTAAACTCTAACCACATTTTTTACGGTATTATTACATTTAGTCATTGAAGCACTCAATATACTTAAGTCAAATATTATCTAATCAACCAATATTAAAACAAGAAGAATCTCTGACATTGCAAAGTTACTGAAACCACAAATGCAAGAGGCCTGATGGGTCATTTGAAGCAGTTCTGCAATCTTGTTTGAATTCATCTAATTTAAATGGGGTTATTTCCATCTGTCACAGCTGATCTTGTTTTCCTGCTGGATTAAACTTTATAGATTCTGACAAAACGCAGTTAGTGATGACTGTACAACACAGCAGCAGAAAGAGTCACGGGTAGATAAATGCAGCCCACCAGCATGGACACGTTGACTCACTGTTGTCTCAGAAGACACATGAACACATGAAAAACACACAGAGAATATTCTTCATTTTCATTTTCAGATCATGTTGGTGACTCTGGTTCACTTTTGTGATACATTAATATTGATTCTTCAATTAGTAGACTCTCTCTGTCCTCTGAAACATTAACATTTACAATTTAATATGCTTATTTTAGTATATTTAATTTAACTGATTTACATTTTTAAGTCCTTTAAAAAATATTCGGTAAGTCTTTATATATAATGCATTATAAAAGTATTTTAATGCATTAATTATGCCCTGTAATGCACCCTTTATTGCATTGTACTGTATGGTCTCATGAATAATTGTAACCACAGTTATAATAAATTTTAAATGCCTTTAGCAGTTATTATTAGGGATGAGCATTTTTGGCAATTTTTCATTTCGATCATTGATAGGTTTCAAAAATGAGTAAACGAGTACTAATTTATATATATATATATATATATATATATATATATATATATATAAATAAATTAAAAATAATTTTATTTGGCATTTATGCTTACATAGATAGATTGTTTAAAAGCTAGCTAACATGTTACGTAAGCCCAAGACCAAGTTTGGATGGATGGATGGATGGATGGATGGATGGATGCAACAACAGACTGATACAATGATAGAAAGATAGATAGAACTGGATAGAATGATAGAACGATGGATGGATGGATGGATGGATACAACAATAGAATGATACAATGATAGAACGATAGATAGAACGATAGATGAAACTATAGATATAACAATAGAACAATATGGATGGATGGATGGATGGATAGATGGATGGATGGATACAACAATAGAATGATACACAGATAGAACGATAGATGGAACTATAGATAGAATGATAGAACAATGGATGGATGGATACAACAATAGACTGATACAATGATAGAAAGATAGATAGAACTAAATGGAATGATAGAACGATGGATGGATGGATGATATGGATGGATGGATGGATGGATACAACAATAGAATGATACAATGATAGAACGATAGATAGATAGAACGATAGATGAAACTATAGATAGAACAATAGAACAAAGGATGGATGTAAGGATGGATGGATGGATGGATGGATACAACAATAGAATGATACACAGATAGAACGATAGATGGAACTATAGATAGTATGATAGAACAATGGATGGATGGATACAACAATAGACTGATACAATGATAGAAAGATAGATAGAACTAAATAGAATGATAGAACGATGGATGGATGGATGATATGGATGGATGGATGGATGGATACAACAATAGAATGATACAATGATAGAACGATAGATAGAACGATAGATGAAACTATAGATAGAACAATAGAACAAAGGATGGATGTAAGGATGGATGGATGGATGGATGGATACAACAATAGAATGATACACAGATAGAACGATAGATGGAACTATAGATAGAATGATAGAACAATGGATGGATGGATACAACAATAGACTGATACAATGATAGAAAGATAGATAGAACTAGATAGAATGATAGAACGATGGATGGATGGATGGATAGATGGATGGATGGATACAACAATAGAATGATACACAGATAGAACGATAGAACAATGGAGGGATGGATACAATAATAGAATGATACAATGATAGAAAGATAGATAGAACTAGATAGAATGATAGAACGATGGATGGATGGATGGATGGATGGATAGATGGACGGATGGATACAACAATAGAATGATACACAGATAGAACGATAGATGGAATTAGACAGAATGATAGAACGATGGATGGATGGATGGATGGATACAACAATAGAATGATACAATGATAGAAAGATAGATATAACTAGATAGAATGACAGAACGATGGATGGATGGATGGATGGATACAACAATAGAATGATACACAGATAGAACGATAGATGGAACTATAGATAGAACAACAGAACAATGGATGGATGTAAGGATGGATGGATGGATACAACAATAGAATGATACAATGATAGAAAGATAGATAGAACTAGATAGAATGACAGAACGATGGATGGATGGATGGACGGATGGATACAACAACAGAATGATACAATGGTAGAACGATAGATGGAACTATAGATAGAACAACAGAACAATGGATGGATGTAAGGATGGATGGATGGATACAACAATAGAATGATACAATGATAGAAAGATAGATAGAACTAGATAGAATGACAGAACGATGGATGGATGGATGGACGGATGGATACAACAACAGAATGATACAATGGTAGAACGATAGATGGAACTATAGATAGAACGATAGAACGATGGATGGATGGATGGATGGATACAACAATAGAATGATACAATGATAGAACGATAGATAGAACGATAGATGGAACTATAGATAGAACGATAGAACAATGGATGGATGGATGGATGTAAGGATGGATACAACAATAGAATGATAGAATGATAGAAAGAAAGATAGAACTATATACAATGATGGATGGATGGATAGATAGATAGATAGATAGATAGATAGATAGATAGATAGATTTTTAGTGAATAATTCTAGGTTCTTTAAATGCTAGTCCAAGTTCTTTTCAATTTTTTTTCCATTAATACAGAAAGTGAGAAATGTCATTACCGTCACTCACAAAAATCCTCAAAAGTCCTCTCCAATGACCAAAATCCACTAGAAGGCTGATCAAGGCCATTATCAGATCTTTACTCCAGGACAGGTGATAAATGTTTTAACACAGATGAAGTTTGAAGAAGTTTCATATTTCAAGTTTTCAAACAGGCAAAAACTTCCCCTTATGAAAGAATCACCCTACTATAAAGTTCCCATTAAAACATATTAAACAGAGAGACACCCAGAAAACATGCACTTAATGTGTCAAAAATATCTAAATAATATAAGTGAATGGAGAATGAATGGATTGGCTTGCTCATGTGAAAATGTGTGACACGACAGCTCCAAATAAAACATCTTAAAGTGTGCATATATTTCTCATTAGAGGTCTTGGCCCTCTTTTGGTTGAGTACCCTGTAAATTAAAAATAAATTCGTTTACAAGGCAACGTTATGTTCTAATACAGATTCATCTAGGTTGAGGGAAAGGGCAATCGTGACGAAAATTCATAATTGACAAGCAAAGCATGGACACACACACACACACACACACACTCGAACACACGCAAACGCATTTATCTGACTAATTCAGGAACTCATTAACTGAATTAATCGCAGCAATTAGCTCATGGAATAAGCAATTATTTTCAGCACATGGCCACAACTTACCGATGTACAAATACACACACAGACCCAGACCCATTTAAAGTGTTAAATTCTATTTGATGGGCCGGTCTTTAGGTTCAGTGTTGACTATGTTTGCATCTCTCAGTTCAGAACAAAGCAGCAGGAGTATATGCTAATTTTCTCTCTATCCTTTTTTCCTTCCACTGTAATTAAAAAAACAATATAATCCACCAACACATTATGCTTGGAAAGAAACCACTTGGTTTCTGGTGTACTTGTCACATTATATCAGAAAGGCGGTTTAAATGAAAGTAAAAAATTGTTAAAGCATTAAATGGCATTCTTGCCAAAACATCAGCACCTCCTTTCAATTAAGTCACTTTCAAATATTTCCAGAAATGGTTTGTGGAGACAAGTAAATGTAAAAACTAAATCCTATTTTAACCGGAGAATTAATTATAAATTTAATAAATAATGAAATTCCAATTCTTCATGTTTTGTTTTTTTTAATTATTATGTCAGTTATTAAGTCAATCTGTACACTATATGCTGTTAGAAATGTGTTTGTAATTTATTGTCACATCATGTAAGTCTAAGCTGTCAATTTAACATGTTAATTTAGAGCAATTAGACAAATTTAGTTTTAATGTGTCCCTATTATGCTTTTTATATATATTACCTTTCATGCAGAGTGTAATATTGCTGTTTGTGAATGTAAAAAGTCTGGAAATTTTAAAGATCAAAGTTTACGATAAATAAAAGTTATTGTCTCCTAAAAGAAACAATTGATTCTGAACTGCTGAAACGAGTCGTCAGCAACTCCAGCCTCACTTCCTGTTACATACCCAAGTAGCAATGCAACTAATTTGCATAATGCCAGCCTATGGTCTTCATTGGCTGCCCGTGAACAACGTCTACTTTGACCCTCAAACACTGTAGTTGTAGCTGAGACGGGAAGAGTTTGGTTCATTTTGTCGACATGTCGAGAAGACGCCGTTTTCTGCTCTGCGAAAGCAAATCCACTTTTCATGCACTTTCAAAGAATGAGGACTCGCGCTGGAATTGATACGGTATTGATATTTCATATCACTGTTTATCAGGCACAGAGGAAGCCTCCGAAGCTGAAATTAAAATATGGTAATATTTTATTTCCAGTGGTAGACCAATCACAACAGACTGGGCCGTCTGACCAATCAGAGCAGAGTAGCCTCTCAGAAATGAGGGGTTTAGAGAGACTGAATCTTCAAACAAACTGTTTTCAGACTCTTTGAGAAATTAGGTGATGTGTGATGAACCTTTAAAATAGCTTAATATGGGCACTTTACAGGGTTAGTTCACCCAAAAATGAAAATTCTGTCATTAATTACTCACCCTCATGTCGTTTCACACCCGTAAGAGCTTCGTTCATCTTCAAAACACAAATTAAGATATTTTTGATGAAATCCGAGAGGTATATGACTCGTCCATAGCAGTGTTAATTTCGTTAACGAAAACTATGACGAAAAATGTTCGTTGACGAGACGATGAGAGACGATACCAATGTCATTTAACGATAACGTGACTAAAACAACACATGCAATATAGTTGACGAAAAAAGACGAGATGAAATGTGGCTAAAAGACTAAAAACTTTACCAAAATCACTCTTTTGAAATCACTTTTTGTTTTTGTCGAATAAAGGAGACAAAACATTACAGAATGTTTTTATGAGCGGTCACGCTTACGGTTGCCAGATTTCCAGAATTTAAACCCCCTATCAGAGCTTTTCTGTTAAATTAACACGTTTTACTTAATCTTTACTATCTGGCAACCATGCACATGCGCTCTCTCTACATTGAGGAAGAAGCGTGGATGATCTGAAAACACAGACAAGTAAGCTGGAGTTCAGCGATCTTCATCTGAGATTTTCTACTTAAATTAAAGTGTCATTCAGTCGGTCTATATTGCGCTGCTCGTTTTCTCGTTTTTTCTAAATCTGGGACCAAAGTGCAGGCTGATATCCAGCAGTGGTTCCCAAACTGACATACGCGAAAAGTGCTGAGTTTTGCCGTTCATTTTATTCTACTCCACCTTAAAATAACATGAAAACTGAACATGTATTTCTAGCAGGTAAAATGTAGTATATACACGACATTCAATCAAATTTCCCCATCTTTCGCGGTCAAAACTGACTGCACTCACACAAGCCAGCATCGCGCTACATTAGTGCTGTTCTCGACAATATAATGTTACCTTTGTAAAAGTGGGGATTTAGCACTACTAGCATGAAGAACAAATATAGACACAGACTGCATGTAGATTTAAGATTAAAACTCTCTTCGATACAAAAACATACCCTTCTGTGAGTTACTGTTTTTAATGTTGATCATATCATACCAGCAAGAATGTTGCCCAAATATAATATAATATATAATATCCCGAATATTGATTTTATACAACAGTTCAACAAACAAAAGGGTAATATTAAGTGATGTACATTTTAAACAGTATTGTCAGTATTTTTGCTCTATTTTGCAACGAAAGCCACAGCAGAGCAGCTGTTTCGTGAACGAATCTGTGTCTTTGAACGAATCATCAATGATTCAATGATTCATTCATAAATACAGCCGCTTGCTTTGATACTGAAAGAATGAATGACTCGATGATTCACTCATAAAAACAGTGACTTAAATGTAATATTTAAAAGTATCACTTCGTTTTTATCATCATTGTATTTATTGATTTTTTTTTAAAATTTTATTTAAGGCATTATTTATTTTACAAAGGTATTTATAAAGGTAAAAAATGCACTGGAAATATCGATTTAAGAAGGCAAATAGTGTCCCGTAATGGAAAAGGTGTAACTGCAGTAAGTGGAAAAGAGAGGGTACACAGAAGGATGTTAAATCCCTCAGAGGGTACGACACTCTAGAAACTTTGATAACCACTGAAAAGGGATATGTACAATTGCACAAGTGCTACTGCTAAGAGTGCAATGTCAATACAGCCTGTTACCTTGATTCAAATTTTTCATAAGCTTAAATGAATTGGTCTAAAGAGAAAAATTATAATGACTATTTTGTCTAAAGACTACATATAAAATAGCTATCAGAATTAATGTTGGTAACTGTAGTTTGACTAAAAGTAATCACTAAGACTTGACAAAAATGTGATGACTTTTCTTCGACTAAAACTAGACTAAAATATGAAAGACTAAAATGTGACTAAGGAGCATTTTTGTCTGAAGATAATCAACACTTTCAAGGTCCAGAAAGGTACTAAAGACATCATTAAAACAGCTGACGTGACTGCAGTGGTTCAACCTAAATGTTATGAAGCGACGAGAATACTTTTTGTGCGCAAAAACAAAACAAAAATAACGACTTTATTCAACAATATCTTCTCTTCCCTGTCATTATCCTTACGCAACTAACCCCTTGGCTATTTTTAACTTGACACAGTGTCTTAAAAACATGACCAACAATCACAAAATATTGCAGCAAAGACATATAAAAAAGTAAATATTGTTTACAAAATTCCAGTAATAATATTTCAAATAATTGGAGTTGAAATGTATATACTGTATATATACACAGACACAGACACATAAAAATTATTTTTATTTTCTAGTTATAAAAATGCTTGAACCCTCAACTCAGCTATTTCAGCAGGTGGCACAGATATAATGATCTTTGTTTTTAGCAGAGCTCAGTTTTCACTCCATTAACTCTCAGAGAATAGAGCGTGTTGGTATTGTGCTATGAAATCATTTAGTGGTGACCCCTGAGTCTGCCCCAAACAAAACCTGCTTTGGAGATCACTGCAAATACTTATCATGGAAAACATGGCGCTTCTAATTACTTCTAATCTTGCTTTCACAATTATATCTTATTGCTTCGCAACAATAGAGCTCCTGAAATAAATAAATATTTTTTTTTTATAATTTTCAGTTGTTGACTAAGATTTTAGATTAGTATTCTAACGGAGAAATGCTCAAAATACTCTTTTGACCATTTATTGCTACAGCCAGCTTTCATTTTGTTCCGATGGAGAAAAATCGAAGACATCCATATAAACTACGACCTTTTCAAAACCCTCGGGCTCACCACATAATATTACAAATATACTGAATATATTCTATATTCACTGCACTGTGTTGCATGAGTCAGACTCAAATATTGAAATCGCGTGTATGTGTGTGTGAGAGCGCACACACTAAAACATATCAGATAACAAAGTATTTGTAATATTAGCAGTGAGCAAATATTTTCAGATGGGAACAAGATCTTAAGATCATGTCTTTTAATTAAAAGTATCTGCTAATAATAATGACCACAAGAATGGACATGTTTAATAATTCATTATGACTCAAGACACTTGATCTGAACAAAGCAAAAGCAAACCATTTGTGCCATAAAAGAAGTAGAGAATTCATCAAAATCTGTCACAACATCATGTCCATTTACTACATGAGTTATTTTATTACGCTTTAGCCAACAAGAGTTTGGAATCTGCTCATCGTTGCCTTTCATTTCATGTACGGTTACACATCACAGAGCTCACTTTGACAAACACAGTGCTGACTTCAGCTTCTGCATCATAAAATATGTCAAAGCAAGCATATTTCACACCTATGCTTTGCCTTATTTCAACAGATGCATTCAAATTGAGCAATGATAATGCTTTCTGAGAAACGCCGCGCTTTAGTGGTTCGGGTCTTTGCATGGAGAGTCATTTCCAGGCACAATCTCTAGCCGCTGAAACTCTGATTTAACCCCAGGGACTATACTTTGCACAGTCACAGGAGAAGCCACAACCAAAACATGCCGGAGCGCAGTTATTATCTGAACATGTTCGCTGCAGCCACACTACTAATGAACCGCCAGTGATGGCAATTATGGATTATCTTTGAAAAGCACAAGGGAATCAATTTATTTCTACCATGCATGTGTAAAAGCACGACAACGTTTGAAACAAATACCAATACAAAACATTTACCAAAGCACAAAACAATTATTGCGTTCTACGCCGTGGAAACGTTTCAGCAATAAAGAATTTTATTTGTTCAATATACATTATAGCACGTCTAGAGTCTGTGCTATTCGTTTTATAAACACAGCATGAGTGATTGAGAAAGATTTCCACCGATTACCACTGCATCTATCATGCCAACCTTTTCTGAGATCAGTAGTGAGCTACTAAAGTATGTGATGACAGATTGAAGTCTACATGCAAGCGTTTGATTCATACTTGCATTATTCTGCATTCGCTCGCCTTTGTTTCTCGATCCCTAATTACGTGCATTCTCATTAGTGGAGAAATGCACGCGTCATTGACGCACTGTGTGCAGCATCTGCTCCTGTTACAGGGAGAATCATCGATAATACATCGCAGTGTATTTCAAACCCGGATCATTCCTGTTATGCAGCACATCTGATGCAGTTTTATGAGTCCATCATATATGTTATAACATACTGGATTATATATTCAGGGTGGAAATCATGTATACAATCATTTCTTTTATCACAGTGTCAGTATTTTAAGTTCTTTCCACTGAGAAAGTGAAATGTAAGTGAACTCGTCGGCACGTTCGTCAACCCCAGAGGGTTAAATGAACACGGAGGGGAATTTTATATAATTTCACTGTTGTTTGAGCAAGTTGTTTTTCACTTTTGACATGTTCCTGTGTGCTGCACTAACTTCTAACATTAAAAAAAGTTAATTAAAGCAATTTTTTTTGCTTTAACTGGTGATTAATTTTTTTTTCCCCGTGTCCTCAATTTCACTTTCCATATTGTTAGCCTTTTGTAAAATCCCTTTAACTAAAAAATGCAAGGGCCCAGTTACAATCCACTTAAGTTAATAAAACCCTTAGTTATAATTTAAGAGTTTTATCGCTAAGATTATTATTTATTTATTTTTACTTAAGGGGTTTGTTGGAACCGGCTGCAGTTCCTTAAAGGGACAGTACACCTAAAAACTATCATAATGTACTTCATTCTTTCAAAAAGAGTAAAAAAACTCAATACTTGAAATTCATTTGTTGTGTATCCAAAAAACGCAGCAAATGAATTTCAAGTATTGAGTTTTTTGACTCTTTTTGGAAGGATCTTATTGTATCTTGGAATCATGTTAAAGGGATAGTTCACCCAAAAATGAAAATTCGATCATCATTTACTCACCCTCAAGTTGTTCCAAATCTGTATAATTTTCTTTGTTCTGTTGAACACAAAGGAAGATATTTTGAAGAAAGTTTGTAACCAGGCCACTTTGGGGCACCATTTACTTCCATAGTAGGAAAAAAACTACTATGGAAGTCAATGGTGCCCCAAAACTGTTCAGTTTAACACATTCTTCAAAATATCTTCCTTTGTGTTCAACAGAACAAAGAAAATTATACCGATTTGGAACAACTTGAGGGTGAGTAAATGATGACAGAATTTTCATTTTGGGGTGAATTATCCCTTTAAATGTGAATTGAGAAATGCACAAGATCCTATTCTCTTTTTTCGATAATGTACTTCATTAAAATTGTCACAAAATTTCACTTTCACAAAATTGAAAACAAAGCTTCATGCCATTCTCAACCTGTATGTATTTCTTTTTACTTCTATTAAGAAGATACTTTGAAAATTTTTTATTGTTTATACAATGAATGTCAGTGGGGTCCAAAACAACATTGGACCCCATTTACTTTTATTGTATGGACCAAACAAAAATTAAATGAAATACAAATAAAATAAACTTTTGTACTCCCCAAAAAAGGAAGGTAATGCAGGTTTAGAAAGGCATGAGGGTGCGTAAATGATTTTCATTTTTGGGTGTCCCTTTAAGGAACTGCAGCCAGATGCAACAAACCCCTTAAGTTAAAATAAACAACTTGATGGAAGCAGAATCGAAAAATTGAGGACATAGGAAAAATAATCAGCAATTAAAGCAATATTTGTGAGAAAACAATTCATTTGGAACATTTTCATTACAGAGAGAAAACAAAATGAAGAAAACAACTAGAATATTGCTTTAATTAACAAGTTTTTCATGTCAGTGCAGCAGCCAAAGACATGATAATAACAACAATATCTGTGCAAACCAATGTGAAATTATGTAAGATTCACTCCTACAGTATGTTCACCTACAGTAACAGTGATAAAGAAACTAACTTATATGAGTTCCATCAATTTTTATCAGAAAAACAGCAAAAATATATGTTTGAATTTGATGAATTCAGCTTTCAGGTAAAATAACACCCTCATGTAATCTAACTCTCAATCCATCTTTCTAACTGGAAAAGCTTTTTATTTTTATACTATGAGGTTCCATCCTGTTTTCTTGTCATTGTAGATAATAAATAAACGTCTTAAAAAATGCCTTAAAATACTTTTCTTTTTTTTTTTTCAGAAATACTCCCTCAAATTACAACAAAGACCCTGCCCATATTCACTACACACACATCTCACCTCTGCCATTTAATTCTCCAGCATTACAACTCCCTGACAAAACACTTCCTGCTCACCTAACACCTCCAATAAAATCAATTAGGACACAAACTGTGTATGTGTGTTGGGGAAACAGAGCCAAAATCTCTCGAAATGATTGTGTTTCAAAGCACGAGTGTGTCCTGAATAACTGCTGCTGTATAATGAGCGGCACAGCCCATCCTCCATCTCTGCACTGTACTTCCTCCAAGACTTCCTGCTGAGAAGGGGGCGGGTTCACCCCGCTGGCTTCCGTCTGTACCCTGATGTGAGCGTTCCCACAGGAAGAAGAGGCCTGATTTGATTGGTTACAAAAAACGTCCCTCCGGTGCATATGCAAACGAGGCACCTCTGATTGCGAGCAGTAGTCTGAATGTCACTTTGTCGGGTAAAAAAAAAAAGGAAAAAGTTACAGTCTCCGGGTGAGAATGAAAGGAACTAGTTTGGCATCAATTTTCTCTGACCTCGATTCTTACCCTTCTGATAATGAGAGTGTGAGGGCTAGACACACGTCAGCGCTACTCAAGTGTGAACTTTTTAAAAAAGGCGCCTGATGCAATGGAGAGCGGAGGGTGATTTGGGGATGTCACAGGAAAACCTACAATAGAGTGTTGTTTTCCAGAGGCTAATGTCATCTTCCTTAAAATGTCCTCTTGTCAGAGTTCCTTGTATTATATATATATATATATATATATATATATACACACACACACATATTTTTTTTACTGTATTTTTGATCAACTAAATACAGCATTGGAGATATATATCTCCAAGGCTGTATTTAGTTGATCAAAAATACAGTAAAAAAAATATGTGTGTGTGTATATATATATATATATATATGTATATATATATATATATATATATATATATATATATATAAACACAGCCTTGGAGAGATTTAATTATATATATTATACAATTTTATATATATATATATATATATATATATATAAAATTGTATAATATATATAATTAAATCTCTCCAAGGCTGTTTAGTTGATCAAAAATACAGTAAAAACAGTAACATTGTTAAATATTATTACATAACATTGGTGAGAGATCTTTCAAGCACATTTACAAATCTTAATTACTCCAAAAACATTTTTTTTTTTACAAAAAACCCCCATATAATTATGATTTTTGGTGAAGAAAATTGTATTTTATATAATTTATTGAATTTATTAACTGAATTAATTGAAATCATAAGTTAATTAATTTTTATATAATATAAATAAATTCTATATAAATATGGAATTTAAAATTTAAATACATTAGATTATATACATATAATGTATTTAAATTTTAAATTATATATTTCTATAAAAATTGATGTTATATAATACATTTTATTGGAGGTGTACAATTTTTGCAAATTCTGCACTATGTATGTATATATACACAGTATATATGACTGTTTAGAAAAAAAAGTCTTTTTAGAAAATCTATTACATAAAATATATTTTAATATATTTAATAGATTTTATTGGAGGTGTACACACACACACACACACATATATATATATATATATATATATATATATATATAGAAAAAATGCACATCCTATTTGAGCTATCATTCAAACACTGTTAATACTTGGTGTAGAGGTTTTGAAAATGTGAACACCAAAAATAAATAACTCTTTTAAAAAGTAAAATACATTCTAACACAAGATGACGTTGGGCCTTGATTATGTGTTTTACTGCAGTATACATTCATTTTTAAAGCTGTAATTATGAATACATAAGTTGTATAACCAAGGTAACAATTATTTACAAGAGAACACAGCGGATTATAAAGTGTATTTTAAGGCATCAAGATAGATAAGGAATAAAAGAGAAACAAACACAAAAGGAGAAAGATAAAGATGCAAAATGAGTGAGAAAGAGCCAAAAGGGAAAAAAAGCGAAAAGCGAATCCGAGAGGAGTTAGTGACAGTTTGTGGACACGTCGAGAGTTCCCAACAACGGAGAGAGCGGCTGCAGTTTCTCGGCCGTGGTTCGGTGTCTCGGAGCGAACCTGTCAGGCGACGCGGTGCGTTATCTTGAAAGGCGAGTGATTAATGAAGGCAGAGCAGAGTTTGGGTACGGAGGAGGCGGTCGGCAAATGATCAATCTTAATGAGCTCTCCTGCCGACTGCATATTAACTGCAGGGGACGTAATGTATGGCTCACAGAGGGTTGCTCCCTTCTTAAGACCAATAATAAGAAGAGACTGCATCACACATGCTCACACCAACCTCCACTCAAGCTCCAAATACATCTCAATGGATGGTGGCAAAATAATTATCTAGCGTTGACTCCTCGCACCTCGGCGCCGGTAGACGTTCACACAGGACGACATGCTCACATTCACACCTGCTTTCAGAAATTACGATAACAAGCAGTGGGATTATCGGAGGATTTCGTGTAGGCTCGTCTTTGTTCTTTACTCTAGTAACTACATTATAGAACATGGATGAGCCCGCAGAAAATCCTAAGATAATCCACTTTATGTACTCCTGTTTGGGATGGCAAACTAGTTTAATCAAAAGAGGCGAATCAGTCCAATTTGTCTTCTTCACATTAAAAACAATAACTGCTTAAATTGTTACCTTAGCCGCGATGCCACACTGTTAACGCTAAAACTGTTGTAGAGATTAGAGCAACAACAACCAGTCAATAAAATATATAAAAATCAGTTTCCATCGGGTCTTTGTACTGTGGAAAAGGGAAAAGTAAAAAAGATGCAAAAAAGTTTGGACCCAGTAATGAAACCAAGTGTGGAAACAGCAATTATTTCACAAGTTTGACCGTACTTGGCTTCTTAATGAACCTTAAAGGATTAGTTCACTTCAGAATTAAAATTTCCCGATAATTTTCTCACCCCCATGTCATCCAATATGTTCATGTCTTTCTTTCTTCAGTCGAAAAGAAATTAAGGTTTTTGAGGAAAACATTCCAGGATTTTTCTCCATATAGTGGACTTCAGTGGGGTTCAACGGATTGAAGGTCCAGTTTCAGTGCAGCTTCAAAGGGCTCTACACGATCCCAGACGAGGAATAAGGGTCTTATCTAGTGAAACAATCGGTCATTTTCTATAAAAAAAATTAAAAATAATATACTTTTTAAACACAAATGCTCATCTTGCACTGCTCTGTGATGCGCCACGCATTACGTAATCACGAAAGGTCACAAATCTCATTTTCTTCTTCAACTTTAAAATCGCCCGAAGAGTCTTTGCACTTCTCTTTGTAAACACTGGATCTGTACATCTGCCTACGTCATGCATGACCTTTCCAACGTGATTACATAATGTGTAGCGCATCACAGAGCAGTGCAAGACGAGCATTTGTGGTTATATAATTTTACATTTTTTTAGAAAATGTCAGATCGTTTCACTAGATAAGACACTTATTCCTCATCTGGGATCATGTAGCGCCCTTTGAAGCTGCATCGAAAAATTTGGATCTTCAACCCGTTGAACCCCACTGAAGTCCACTATGTGGAGAAAAATCCTGGAATGTTTTCCTCAAAAACCTTCATTTCTTTTCGACTAAAGAAAGACATAAACATATTGGATAACATGGGGGTGAGTAAATTATCAGGAAATTTTAATTCTGAAGTAAACTAATCCTTTAAATGCTAAATACTTAAAATTAGTTTTGTTAATAAATTCTGAAATATTATATATACACACTCTACCATTCAAAAGTTTGGGGTCAGTAAGATTTTTGTAATCTTTTTGAAAGAAGTCTCTTCTGCTTACCAAGGCTTCATTTATTTGATCAAAATACAATAAAAACAGTATTGTGAAATATTATTTACATTTGAAATATTGTCATATTGTTAATAATTTAAAATAATGGTTTCTATTTTAATGTACTTTAAAATATAATTTATTCCTGTGATGCAAAGCTGAATTTTCAGCATCATTACTCCAGTCTTCATTGTCACATGATCCTTCAGAAATCATTCTAATATGCTGATTTGATGCTCAAGAAACATGATTATTATTATCAGTTTGAAAACAGTTGTGCTGCTTCATATTTTGTGGAAATATTTTTTAGGATTCTCTGATGAACAAAGCTCACAAGAACAGCATTTATTTGAAATATAATTTTTATAACAATGTAAAAGACGTTACTGCCACTTTTGATAAATTGAATCCATCCTTGGTAAATTATTATTATTTAAATAATTATTTTAATAATTATTATGTATTATTTAAAAAAATCTGACCCCAAACTTTATATATTACAAATTATATTGAATACTTTTTATATATATTAGACTTTCTTTACAAAACTAACATTCTAACATTCAAAAATTATGCATTTAATATTATTCTATAAAATTTTGTAAGATTATCATAATAAAGAGGATGTTCATTAATATAAGAAAGACATTTTAATAGGTTATTTGATAAGCAAAATGTCAACACAAATGATATTGTATAACATCACACATACTGAAGGTAATAAAATGGGACAGAAATGAACTGACACACCATCTTCAAAACACACCAAAATTACTCGCTGACTGAAATCTTTGAGGCTGCTCAATTTTCTATTAAACCTTATTAAACACTTCTTAATTTTAGCCTTGACATGAAATCTTTGCTAATAAATTCTGATATGGATATTTGAACACAGCCTCCGCCAGCAGACAGCATAGAAATTGCAATTAACCGTCTCATCTTCATTCCACCTTCTACAGATGTTGATCAGGGAAAGAGCATTCGTTATAGCAAAATGAAACGTTTGGCTTTAAAGGGATAGTTCACCCAAAAATGTCATCATTTACTCACTCTCATGTTGTTCCAAACCTCTATTAATTTATTTCTACTGCTGAACACAAAAGATGATGTTTTGAAGAATGTGGCTAAACCAAACCATTTCTGATCTCCATTGACTTCCATAGTATTTTTTTTTCCATACTATGGAAGTCAATGGAGACCAGCAACTGTTTGGTTACCCACGTTTTTTCAAAATATAGTCTTTAAAGTTTTATTCAGGTTTAGAAAAATGACAGAATTTTAATTTTTGGGTGAACTATCCCTTTAAAGCCAAACGTTCCACTTTCATATGCAATAAAGATGCATGACTTTTAATTGAGTATATAGAGTAATTTTTCATAATTCATCTTGTTTTGCATAATTAATCTGTTTTGCCATGCTGAACACAAGCACGGACGCTCCATACGTATCACATGGATTGCTAACCTGATGCCGAAAGAGGTGAAAACACCACTAGATAATAATCACAAACTAGATATTTCCCTTCCATTGACAGACTGCAAGAACTCTAAATTGCTTCCTGCATTCAACAGTCAGGCGACTAGTCCCAAACATCATGCTTTTAAACAACCCGCTTGGCATTCACAAACAGGTGTACAACCATCTGAAATTTGCTATTCAAATGTGCAAAATTTAAATGTGATAAATATGAATGTTTCCCATCATGACACACGCCGACAAGATGCATCCGCAATCAAACATACGACTCATTCAATCTTTTTGGAGGGAAATCTGAATAACGACGCAGCCACAACAGCCGTCTTCACATTTTAAAGAGCACATTCATCCTCCTAAACACTACGAGTATGCCGGAAAAGGCTTCCGAATCTCATGAATAGCAATAAATGTTGTTGAGGCCAAATGCAGCAGCACTATTTCACTGTACAGTCACGCAGATTTACTAGAGCAGTCAACCACCATGCAAATAACCCAGAGGAGTCAAAGATACAGCCAACGGGTTGAACACAGCCATCGGAGGAGTCCAATCTGGCCTGTGGAATGATACTGTACGAGGAAAAAAAGATGCTTTTAGCTACAGTAAGACAGATAAACTCTTTAATTTGTTGCGTCTCATTTTAAAGCTAGCATCTTGAAGAAGTAAGACTTTTCTTGTAATTTTGCATGTCATTCAGCACAAATTCACCTGGCTCTGTGGGTGACTCCATGATATAGAGGTCAAGAAAACATTATTAGGGGTAAAAAGAGAATTACACACATTTTCTTCCACTGAATGATTAGATATGATAGGTCAGCAATAATACTACTTGACTCAGTCTGACTCAGAAGTAGGCCTGTAAGTATTAATATTATTATTAATTTTATTTTATTTTTTAATCAAAAGCAGTGAGCTGGTTTCTTTTTCTTGTCAATATGAATTAAGTTCATAGAAATAAAATAAAATAATAAAATAAAATATGTACATTAGATAATAATTTTATCATCAATAAGTCATTGAAAACTGAATCTAAACACTTTTTCTTGAAAAGTTTGCTTATGCTACCTTAATTTTATGTATTGTTAATGTCTTAAGTATTCAAAACCTTTTTAAAGACTGTATATTTTATATATATATATATATATATATATATAATATATTAAATAATATCAGTATATATCTCTATAAGGCCTATATATATATATATATATATTTTTTTTTTTTTTTTTTTTAAATTTTAAAGAGATCTTTTTCAAACTTTATGATAATATTTAGCTTTTAAGGGCTTACTGACACTAAAATTATAAATGATATACACAATTTATATTACTTTATATTATATAAATTATAAATATATTACATAAATAATTTATATTATTTGTATATTTTTTATTATTATATAAAACTCAAAAGCAGTGAGCTGGTTTCTCATTTTCTTGTCAAAATAAAATAAAATATAATAAAATTAAAAAAAATAAAATGTAGATAAGCCATTGAAAACAAACTTGTGCTGTGCTGTATTTGATGTATACAGTGACATTCAACATTTATATGTGTATCCAAAGACACTGTATATAATTACATGTATAAATAACATAAGTATGTACCTCTATAAGGATATCATTTCATATTTGCTTTGGATAAACCTAATGCTTGAACTGACCTTATTATTTCAGATGATCAGTTAAGACTATAAGGCAAAAACAGCTATTAAGGACACAAACAAACGAGCTCATTAAAATGTGTGAATCTTGCAGCATGGCTTCCAGATAAGCTCATAATTAGGAGACACAATGGCAGCAATATTTTAATAAATGCACACAAATGCACAAGTGTATATGGGAGAGACAGAAGCAGCACCAGAGCCTGCATGCGTCAAAGCGGGACGCTCCTGGGGTGGCCCTTGTATCGCAGTGTTAATCATCTGTCTAAACTGATTAGTTTCCTAATTGAACAGCCAAAACTACCCGTGCCATTATAGGTCATTTGTCTGGAACGGTGGGGGAACGCTGCTCAAACACTCTCGAGCTGTTTTGTACAACAATCCCGAGCCCTTGTGAGCGCCGCGGCTGCGGCTTTGCTTTAAAACCACAGGCTCTGTATTTACAATGATGCATCATGGGATTTGTTGTACTGTAGGGCACCAAACCCCCTGAAGGTGTTTATGTGCACACAGGGCTCGTTTTACATATCTATATTATCATCTAGACACAATATCTGAAGAAAAAAACATATTCCGGCTGCTGGCAGGGGAGCTTTCATGAGCATCGGATGAGGTGGATTTTGTAAGCACAACAAAAAGAGAACATTACGCTACTCTGGATCGATTGTTCCACATGCTGTTTTTCGATATATAAGGTTACGTCGTCCATCACACGCTTATTTCCCGCAGAGTTATGCCATCATTCCTCCAGTCCCTGATCATTAACATAGATGTGCATTCATTTATAACTGCAGCTTCCATTTCTCCACGTGTGGCTCTCGTAGCAGGGCGTCCAACGCATGGCCTGAGGCCGATCTGTCTTAATGAGACAAGGAATCCTGCAAAGACTCTGTGTTTGCCTCCATGTCAGCGGCCCAGTAGCTTGTCTTGACTCATTCCCTGAGACGGACTCACAGGGAGTCTGAACTGCGCTGGATAACACGACTGTCATTTCCAAGCAAACAGATCAAAGTCTCACTAGTACTAGTGTCACTTGGATGTTTAAAATGGCATTGCGAATGGTGGATGAGCTTTCCGACTCTCTAAAAGACACACTCATTGCAAATAACATCCAACTCTGTTAGTGGGGTCAACATACATAATATTAAACACACACACGTTTATTTTTATATTTATACTACCAGGCTGTTGAATGCTTGAATCTGATTGGTTGACGAATGTTCTAAGGTGTGCAATTATTTTCAGGGAAACGCACGGCTAAAGTAGTTCCAGGCAGGTCTTGGCCGCATTACATATCCATATCACTTCGCCAAATGATTTCAGTTATTTCAAAGGTCCCTACAGCCTACAACCGCAAAAGATCCAAAACCCACACACTGACCAAGCCAATAAATATAGTAAACAATAGGATAAAAAAGACAAATTATTTCCATGTTTTTTTGCCGCAAAATTACGTTTTGCTATGTATGGAAAGCAAATACTCTCTTTCTCCCACTCATACAGTACGAACACACACTCACACAGAAACGTGTTGTCAGCGCTGCTCTGATGATTTTATCAGTAAAATAGTTAAAAGCTACATGACATTTCTGACTAGCGAGGTAATAATGCCGCTGTTCTTGAAGCAGATAAACTTACAGTTTTGCTATTAGTAGAGACGATGCTGCCGAACACTGTTGAGAGACGCACAGACTCAGGTAATTCACACACGCTTAATCTCTCTCTCTCTCTCTCTCTCTCTCTCTCTCTCATAACTGCATTAGTCGGCTATCAATGGCTCAAGCCTCTGTTACTAGCTCTAAAATGACGTTTTGGAATTAGCAGTGGAAGCTTGGGATGAGATGCGTAAGAAATTAGTCCTACAAACAAGAGCGTTTTAAAGGATTAGTTCACATTAAAATGAAAATTACCCCAAGATTTACTCACCCATAAGCCATCCTAAGTGTATATGACTTTCTTCTTTCTGATGAACACAATCGGAGTTATATAATACACAAAAATGTTTTTTGATGCTGTTCACTTTATTTAAACAATTTATTTTGATTCAACACCATTGTATCAGGTTTCTGGTTTAAATGTGATTGATTCATGTTAAATTGACTTGAAACGGTTACTCTTTGACTTAACTTGATGTTTTCATATTGAAATAACATGTTTCAATCAAGTAACCCAACCAGGAGTTAATCAAACAGGACTTTTACTTCCCATCATGCTTTGCAAAGGGGCTGAACGGAGAGTAAATGTTGAAATAAAGTGTTATTTTAAGCATTTTTTAGCAAGATGAGAAAATGGAGTGTCTTTTTAATGGTTACTGTTCTATTATCTTGGTTTTTAAAAGTTTCTGTTATGTTAATGGTTTTGGGGTTACCATTGTGGTGAAGTGTTGCACTTGTGCTTGGGTTGAGGACCTGCTAACAAGAATTAAAGTTGTTTTAATAATAAAAACAACTACTTTGGGTATGCCATGGATGTAACAAAACCATCTTGGCTAACACCTAAAAATAAAAGTCTTTACAGAGTAAAGATTTTGTTTAAGTATTATTCTTAGATAATGTAAAAATTGTTCTTGAATGCATTCACTAAATAACCTAATCAATTAAACTGGATTATTTATTTTAATTTTTGTTTGATATTCATTTTAGGATAATTGAACGTAATAGTTTTGGACAAATTAAGAATGTTAACCTGATTCAACTAAATGGCATTGAATTAACCTTATGTAATAAACTTAAGTTTACTGAAATAAATAATGTTAATTAAATGCAACAGAGCTCAGTTACGTGGAACCTGTTGACATAAAAAAGTTAAGTAAATCCAACGTATCATTTTTTTGAGTGTATTTAATAAATATCCAGACGCATCCAAGCTTTATAATGGGGGGGGGGGGTAATAAAGGCCTTCTGAAGCGAAGCGTTTGTGTAAGAAAAATATCCATATTTAACAAGTTATAAAGTAAAATATAGCTTCTGCCAGACCGCCTCCAGTATTCAACTTAGGAAGAAAGTGCATCGCCTCTCGCATTTCAAAAAGCTTACACTACGTCCTACGCCTTCTGTATTCAACTTACTAAAAAAGCATAACTGCCGTCGCATCCATATTTCTTAATGATATAACTTGTTAAATAAGGATATTTTTCTTACACAAATGTATCGCTTCAGAAGGCGAAGCGAAGCAATGCGTTTTTATTTATTTATTAATATAACTCCGATTGTGTTCATCAGAAAGAAGAAAGTGAGTAAATCTTGGGGTAATTTTCATTTTGAAGTGAACTAAAAACCTGACAAATGTTTTGAAATACAACATCTGAACAATGTCTTGAGTTGTGGTAACTAGTATAAGTGGAATAATTGACTCCGGTCCAATAAATTATTAGAAAATAATGCACACCTGATTCAAAGGCCCATCGTCAATTATTCCTTACATATATAAAATATTAATGTAAGCATTTATATGAACGGACGGACGGACAGACAGAGATAGATAGATAGATAGATAGATAGATAGATAGATAGATAGATAGATAGATAGATAGATAGATAGATAGATAGATAGATAGATAGATAGATAGATAGATAGATAGATAGATAGATAGATAGATTTTAAGAATTTCAAGACATAATCAGTGGTGTTCTTTTCCATTCTGTTAGGCTCCATTCAACTGTTTTCTTTTTTTTTTTTACACAAGAGTGGGTTTTATATGATATAACGCGTCCTAAGAAATGTGTCTCATTGGGTAAACGACTCTAAACTAGATTAATTATAGAGGGCTTCCTTAAGGCTGACTAGTCATTCAGACAACCCACTGACTAGTCAATTATAAAAATGCCCATCCTGCACACACACACACACACACACAAATACATTCACTCACACTTCACAATGCAACCTGATGATAAATTGCCATTTCAAACCCAACAAGTGAGTCAAATCCATTTGTGTTTGTGCAGTTTTGTATTTGCCTGGGAAACAACATAATCCTTTTACTCCTGAATTCTGTCACCAACAAAAATCCTCCTGAAAAAATCTCTGCAGCACACTGAATTTTACAGAGGTTGCCATCTCAAGTGTTTGAGAAAACTGCAGCCAACATGCTGGCACCAAGGAACCAACTCTCCTTGATCAAATAAATATTCATGTCTGTTTTGGTGGCAATCGGGGCCAATGTCTCGCAAGTCTAAAAATATGGGCTCAGTCTTCTATCTGTCTTGTTCTGTTGCAAAATGTAGCATTTTTAGGCAGCTGCTCATTGAGAAACAATATATTTTGAAGCGTGTCTTCCCTTCTGAGTGTGACAGAGCAGCGCCACTGGCGTCTTTCCCAAAAACAGCTGTCGGCCTTAAACACCACATGTCACTGGCAAAGACTATACTCCCCATTTCAATCTCAAAGCGGTATTTTTATGCTAACAATATAAATCAGCTCAATGGCTGTGAAACAACCCCTGGGCAGCCTTACATTTCTTAAACTTTTTGAAGTTTGAAGTTTTTGTTTTAAAAAAGAATATGTTAACGATTCCAATGATCAGGCTACAAGGACTGAAATTCTAATCTTTCAATCAAAAAAGGAAGACAGACTAGAAACAGATAAATTCATGGTCAGAGATGTGTGATCACCTTTTAGATGAAATGAGAGATTCGATATGAACTAGAGATCTGATCTTATGAAAAAGGGCACATGGAAGATAGAAGCGCATACTGTTACACTAATGAGTCCTTCTCTGCCAGACTTTAATATGGATTTTATTTTTGTGCCATAGATTAAATGGATGTGAACTAATGATAAAATGTAGCAACACTCATTTGTCAATGGATTTGTAAACCGCACTGCCTTTCCTTTAATATCACTGAGCACCTTTTGATACATAAGCTTATATTCTACTAAATAGAAATCACTTTGCACAAAAGGTTAATCTAATGCCGGGTTCAGACTACACCATATTTCTGTCGCTGTGTCAGATTATGGGATTTTTGACTTCTAAAATCTTGTTGTGTCATGTACAAGAAACACGTCAGACTATACATTGCTACCTGACCATTCATCGCTTGCCGTCTTTAAAGGGTTAGTTCACCCAAAAAAGACCTTCGTTCATCTTCTGAACACAAATTAAGATATTTTTCATAAAATCCGATGGCTCATTGAGGCCTCTATTGCCAGCAAGATAATTTACACTTTCACATGCCCAGAAAGCTACTAAAGACATATTTAAAACAGTTCATGTGACTACAGTGGTTCAACCTTAATGTAATGAAGCGACGAGAATACTTTTTGTGTGCCAAAAAAACAAAATAACGACTTTATTCAACAATATCTAGTGATGGGCGATTTCAAAACACTGCTTCATGAAGCTTTGAAGCTTTACGAATCTTTTGTTTTGAATCAGTGGTTCGGAGCGTGTATCAAACTGCCAAAGTCACGCCCCCCAGTGGTGAACCATTGAAATTTCAAAACACTTATCACATAACGAAGCCTCGTTTACTGAAATCACGTATACTGTTGTTCACAATAGTAAGAGGAAAAAGATCTGATTGACATGTAAAGTGACCAACCACAGATTGTTTTATTTTTATGTGCTGTTTAGGAGTGGGTTTACTTGAAATAGTTGATACTACGATACTACTTGTATCCGTTATGGTTCTTCTTCTTCCGCTCTTGAAGTCTGAACATTAACCACAGCAATTTTGGAGTCTCTATCTCAATACCTCTAACGCCACCAACTGTCCAAATTTGCACTCATGTTCATGCTAATAACTTTTGAACTGTAAGGGCTAGAAACATTTCTTTTTTTCCATTGATTTCTTGGCATCAGCCGATTCGATTAATTTTCCATCATGAAAATCTTTCAAAAAGCTGCAAAACAGTGACAGTCTGTGACTGGCTAAACAGAACATTATAATCAAAATACTGTAATGATGTAATCAGAATTTCCATCTGTCTAAATCCAATAAGTACATATTATTTTACAGACATAACTTCATAGATTTAATACCGCTAACCAGACACAATTTGGTACATTTTTCAGGTGTACTGGTGCACCCTTTGACTCCTGAAAGACGTGTAAAGCCAGTCAATCAAACTGAAACTGTTTCATTTTTGTGAGCTATTGCCATTTTGTGTGCAGTATGCACGATAACGGTCAGTGAACGGACTTGAGGGTGAGGCAGTTTTCCAATTGGACAACAGCCAAATGAACCCAAATCGGTCAAAAGTACCCATACGAAACATCGTGCGTAACAGACTGTGCAAAGCCCTCTTAGAGAGCAATCCACACTCAGAACTATTTGATGGGAACATGTTCCATCCACCCATTTAAAAACAGCCAGGAGCACAAAGAACAACCCTCCAAATCTATGGTAGCACAGAGCGCGGCCAGACAGGGTGCGCTCTACCCTCACACTGCTGCTAACCTTGCCCACTGCACTTAAGCACAATGCAGCTGTATTAAGAGAGAAGACTCTTCACGCTGCTTCTGGTGTGTACTGACCCATGAAGGATCTGCACTCCTTTAAAAGGATGTAGCAGCAGGAAACAGAGCTGAAAACGCCAGGGAACCCAAGTTCTCTGTCAACCAGATCTTAGAACTAAAGTCATCCGATGTGCTAATTTGGTCAAGAAGGTGAAACGCGCGAGTGAATAAATCAGCTGACCATCAAAGTCAAGAGAACCAGAACGCTTTTAGCTAATTAAGAAAGTGAATGGAATTTATTGAGCTGGGAAACAGACAACCACCAAAGTCATGCACTACCGTTCAAAGGTTTGGGGTCGGTAAGATTTAAAATCTTTTATTCATTAAATTGATCAAACGTGATAGTAAAGACATTTATAATGTCTTTCAAATTAATGCTGTTTTCAAATAAATGCTGTTTTTTAAACTTTCTATTCATCAAATAATTTAGAAAAAAATCACAGTTTCCAAAAAAATATAACTGTTTTCAACATTGAGAATAATCAGAAATATTTCTTGAGCAGCAAATCAGCATATTAGAATGATTTCTGAAGGATCATGTGACACTGAAGACTGGACTAATGGTGCTGAAAATTCAGCTTTGCGTCACAGGAATAAATTACATTTTAAAATATATTCAAAAAGAAAACAGTTATTTAAATTCTAATAATATTTCACAACATTTACTGTATTTTTGATCAAATAAATGCAGCCTTGGTGAGCAGAAGAGCCTTCTTTCAAAAACATTACAAATTCTTACTGACCCCAAACTGAACGGTACAGTATGTTACTATTCAATCCATCGCAATTCATAACAAAACAAATGGATCGCAATTGAAACTGCAGCAAATGAGCGAGAGAAAATAAACCTTTATATTCAGTTTTAGTCTCTGACCACATGGAGATACACTTATTTAGATTACCTGCTTCTTCATATACTGAACTACAGGAAATTATATGAATGAACAAACAAATAAAGGACCAAAAGTATCAAAGCAATGCAATAACGCAAAAATTCCAAGCAAATATATCAATATATGATTGTATCGGTAGAGTACAGTGAAAACCCTGCTGATAAAAATAGCCTGAACCTGGCTTGCTGGTCTTAGCTGGATACCAAACAGTTTGGTTGGTCTAGCCTGATGGTTTATACTGGTTTTTGGGCAGTTTTGTTGGGTTGGTCAGGCTCAGAGACCAGCTAGAACAACAACATAGACCACAAAGTCATGTTAAAAAAATATAAAAAGAAAACATTTGCTTAGACTGATATAAACAAGCCTTAATTTACCGAGAAATAAAGCAACTGGATTGCACTATTATGTAAGCGGTGCCTTCCACATGGCACATTAGTCTGCTATAGTTCTCACAACAGGAGAGCTAAACCTGCTTCAATGCCACTGCTTTAACTGTGCTTTGAGCAGTTACATTTCAAAAATGCATGCAAAGTCTAATGTAATTGGCTCTTTTGCATCTTAAGAGACAATTGCAAGTTGCATCGATGTGGAAAGTAAATTGCACTCATTTTATAGAGCTCATAAAAAAAATCAAATGAGCTTAGAAAGCCAATCTAAACCTAGATTAAAAGCTTCATTAAATGTGAAAATTGCTCAGGGAATAGGCAACATCTGTTTCTGGACAGACAGAGTCTCGTCCAAGGTTATCTTGTACAAACAACGATTTACAGCCTTGAAAACCGTCAAGAATTCACAGCAGGAGACTCTCAGGAACCGGCATAAAAGTTTGCAAGGAAGAGGGCCTGATTATGTGACAGTTGTTTCAGCACTGAATCCGCGACCTTGGAGATGCTTTCATACCGCGGGCTGTTACTCAGGAGGTTTTAACAATGTCTCGCTGACATGTTTGTGGTCAAATTCCTTGCCGACATCAAATGCAATTCCCTGGAAAAGATATTTCAAGACATCCTCGGGCACGTTCATTAGTTGCAAACGCACAAGAGAAGGGAATCGCTTACCTTTCGGATGACTCGGGTCCGTGAACTCGTACTTCCCCATTCCGACCGTACGGAGCATCTGAAGCCCGTTCGGACTTTCCTGATTTACAGAGGCCGGCGTCGGCTGAGTCGTCGCTTGCCCGTTCGTTAGCGGCAATGCGGCGGAAGGCAAAGTGGGAGGCTGTATGAGCGGGTGCGTCATGTGACCGTTTCCCACCACGCTCTGAGGGGCGGGGTGGACTACCTGGCCGGCCGATGTCAGGGGCGACGGGGTGATTGGCGGTTGGCTGGTGGCATAGGGTGACTGGTTCTGTAGGTTGAGGACCAGGCTGCCTGGCTGTTGGGAAGCGAGGGGAGGAAGTTGGAAGTGTGCGGTCATGAGCGGATGGTGTGGGGGGATGGGCGTCTGGATGGCTGGGGTCACGCCGATGATGGGAGACTGGACGGACACTCCTTGGCTGTAGATGGGTGGCTGTGGCATCCCGTACGAATGAGCCAGCAGGCTGGGCTGACTGGCCGCCACCACTGGAGGCACCCATGGGGGCCCTGCGGAACAAGAACAGAAAAACCAAGTCAAGGACAACCAACATCACATTTGACATTCAGCTGTACACTTTATTTGTTTGGAAACCCATGTGAAACTCGTTTATTATTATATGGAACCACAAGGTGATAAATGAACTATCATCTTTCTACATCACCCAAGTCTGCTTCTGTCGCCATAGCTAATTTCCCAGCACTTTGCATAAGAAAGTGTCCACTAAATGACAAATAACCAAAGACCAGAAAAGAAGGAACTTTTGGATGTTATTTTGAGGAGATTAATTTAATGTCTATGTGAATTGCTGTTCATATTACCTCTGTAATGAGACAAATTTTCAAGTGAAACAGGATATTTAATAAGGAAAATAAAACAGGCTCGGTATTGTGAGAGATATTTGGGTGTCGTTAACATGATTCAATAGTAGGGATGCATTATCAGATGGCATTATCAGGCACATGCTCTGATAATAATAGCTTTATAGGATTATACATTATTTGAATAATTGGTGAAAAAATAAATGATTCTGTTGCATAGAACTGAATAAAGAATATATTGATATTTAATATTATTATATTTTCTGTCCAATTTTAGTGTTACTTTCAATAAAAGTGTGAAACTTTTATTCTGCAAAGGATGCATTAAATTGATCAATAATGATTTATAATTTCAAATAAATGTTCTTTTGAACATTCTATTTATCATATAATCCTGGTTTAGGATTAGCACAACTGTTTTCAACATTGATAATAAGAAAATCTACATATTAGAATGATTTCTGAAGGATAATGTAACACTGAAGACTGGAGTAATGATGCTGAAAATTCAGCTATGATAGAAGTGAAAGCAGAACTAGTGTTTGGTTCAGGGTGTGGGATTTCCTCATAACAACTCCATTTTCTACTGTGACAGGGCATTCAATGGAAAATATTTATTTCTTTACGCATTATTCATCTTTTGAGGGTCACATCAGAGTTATTCACCAATGCAGTAATTCAGCAAGGTTACGACAGATAAGTGTACGCAAGAAGCAAAAACTTACTTTCTCTTACTGTTTTATTCTTCTCCACACTATCACTATAATTTCAGAGACAGACAGAGTTATGATAGCAGATCCTACGGGTGCTTACACACTAAAGAAATGGGGCGCTTGATTTATAGAAAGGTGTAAAATCCGTGAGAGTGTAGAAAGAGCCATGTCAGTCTGAAATCAAGTGGGAATACAGCGAATTGGATTTCTGAAAACCTGGACCTGTTTGAACTTCTCATTGGTCATTGGATGTTTACCTCTGTGTATCTAAAGACACAATTAAAGACCAGCCGCATTGACATCAATGTTCAATGTGTAGCGTGAACTCTATTGTATAAGTGTCCTAATGCTAGACTAGAAATTTCATGGGTCTGACATTGATGTACACTGAAATTATTATTATTATTATTATTATTATTTTTTGAAGTTGTAAATAAAACAGATTATTGTAGTATTTTTATAAGAAAATACCATTTCAGTCTTTCTACTTCAAAATTTCACATTTAATTCAATGTGTTACTTGCCATTTCTCTGTATTTATTTGTGAATTATACTAGCAATTTGAGTAAAAATTGTTTTAAAGTAAATCCTACACCAATTTTTTTCAGTGTATTTACCTAAAAATATTGAAAGAACATGAAAAGCTGAACTGTGGTGCACTTATGGCTCACTGTACCCTTTTTTTGACTATCCAGCCTTTCTTCTAACTTTTTTTAGAAAGTTTATTTTCAGTACACCGAAGAAGAAAAAATAAAAATAAAAAATTGGGGGTAGAAACTGTTTTCACTCAGAAATTGCTAATAATTTTTAACAGTTAATTACAAAGAAATGGCAAGTAACACATTGAATTAAATGTAAAAATTTGGAGTAGAAAAAGTATTTTCAAAAAAAAACAAAAAACATTTTTACAGTATGTCAGATAATATAATTCATTTTAAATTCAATCATATCTCATGCCGAAAACAGCTATCCAAGTAATAAATCACCCTCAGTGACATCATTAACTTGGTCTTAAAGGAACAGTTCATGCAAAAATAAAAATCTTGTCTCACCCATCATTTACTCGCCCTCATGTCATTCCAAACATGTATGACTTTCTTCAGCAAAACAGAAGAACATTGGAGTCCAAACAAAATTGGACCCCATGAACAAAAAACACGGATATTTTTCAAAATATCTTCTTTTTTGTTCCACAGAAGAAAGAAAGTCTTACGGGTGAGTAAATGATGATAGAATTATAATTTTTGGGTGAACTACCCCTTTAAGTTTCAGATTTAGTCTTCAATTTTTGTAGTATTTTAAGCATGAGGTCACAGGATCGAAACCATATTGCTACCGTTTACCGGACAGCTTACTCACAATGCAACGTGGCAGATTTATCTCAAGAATATGTGCTCTTTGTGGACCTGCGCCCTTCCTCCTCTGCTGCAAAAATAGCTCCTCAACAATGATGGTCCATAACACAAAAAACACCAGGCGGGGAACAGATTAAAAAACATTAATCATGACATTGGCCTTCACTACACTATAGTCTGAAGAGACAGGAATATACTAGCGGGAATAGATTCGCCGCAGCCCGAATGAGGTGCGTGCATAATTCAGAACAAACTAAAGGATAGCTGCGCTCAATTTCAACCACCATGGACACGCTAACAAAAGAAAGTCCAATATTTCCTAGTCTATTAGACACAAAAGTGCTATTAACCAAAAAAGTAATTCCCAGACCATTTACGCGTTTTCTGCAGATTTGTGCACTGCAATCAAGTCTTTTGATGAAAAATCTATCATTAGATTATTAAAGAAATAAATAAATAAGAATGAAACTCAATTATAGCCCTAGCTTCAGTGCTGAAAAGCTAATGAAATTAGCAGTATGGATCCTAGTGTTGATTGCTCATATAATTACAATGTTCATGGGGATAAAATAGTTGTTTCATAATAGTGCTTTTGTCCTCTCAGAAGAGTCTAGATCTCTTTTTTTCCAAAGTTAAATCAATCATTAATTCTTACATCGGTCTCTTTTGATGGATTTAAATTAAAGTGCAAATCGACGTCATGCAAGAGCCAAGTCTTTGTGAAACTTTGGGAAAAAGTTTTTCCGAAAATGACTTCTTCACCGTGCGCTGCTAACCATCATGATTAATTAATTCCCGCAGATTCGTTATTGCTTTTTTTGTCTCTGAGCTAATGGGACGCAGATCTCAGCTCCAGATATGTCATATTACACAGAGCGCTGTCGAAGGAGAAGAAGTTGAGTGACATCTCACTTTGTGTTTTGGGGAAAGGTGCCGGAAGCGGGACCCTGTAGAGTTCAACACAATGCTAACGCTCCCTCCCTCTGTGAGACTGCGGTTCCTACTTAAACTGCACAGCGGGGGGCCCCTGTGGAGGCCCCAGGGGGTTCAGAAAGCCCTGAACAAAACACATGCAACTGCCCTCCTTAACAGTGATGTCCAATTCCCCACGTATAATCACTCAGGAAAGGCTAGTCAGGTCAACAGTCTGTCTTTATTACCACCATAATTCAGATTTGATGTGAGGAAATGTCCGTGTAACGTTCATTACTTTGGTCAACCCCTCATTATCAGCTCAGTTTTCTGCGTTTGATGCTCTTGAGTATTTCCCCATGCTACAGCATGAAACTCCAGACGTATGAGCCCATGTAAGCTCATTTGAACACCTCATATCTAGGTGTACAGCCATATTATAATTTAATGAAACTGAGACCAGTTCTGGATGCTGATTGGTCAAGAGCGCATTCCAGCTGTGCTAACATGCCATCTGAAGTAGGGTTAATTGACGTGTGACAACACTGGTAATACAGGTATCACTGTGGGATTACCTTTTTTGCACCTAGCTTTTAAGTCACTAATTCGTAAATGTTAAGTTTTAAATGTTAAATGTGCACATAACGGTGCGGAGCAGAGCAACCGTTTTCATTTAATTCCTATGGAAGTTGGGCTTCCATAAGAATGAACTGAAAACGCTCCATGCCAGTAGGCACGCACCGTTATGAATGCCCATGCAGCCGGGCGCATTTTACTTTCACTTTCAAGTTAGCACCAATTCAGGGTGGCAATTGCTTTAGCGAAATATTGCCAAACAGGCACTTTAACATTTTGCTTTGAAACCAAATCTTCTGCCATCGTCTTGTCAGTCAGCTCCTCACTCTCGCGATAAATGAAATCTGATTCCTGCTGCTGATCTGTGCTGCGACTCTCATTTGGCTCACGCTGCAATGAGCAAATGCGTTCAGTTTTTAATTGTAGTGTCTGTTCAACTGAACTAAATGATTTTTATTACTATAAAAAATCAAAACGACAGTGGGGGGTAGTGCCATAGTGGGCAAGTGACGTAACCGGTGTTGGGGCTGAACACCGGTATCATCGTCAACACCAACTACTGCAGCAAGCCTAATCTGAAGACACACCTCTTCCACAAACAATTAACAAATCAATAATCATGTTCCTTTTGCTAGGTCTGAATTAGGTAAGAAGGCTTTTGTGTATGCAGCCCCGTTTGACTGGAATCACCTTCAATCGAGAACAAAATTTGTTGTCTTTGGATCAATTTAAAGTAGTCATTCGGCAAATGGAAGATGATTCAGTGAAATGTAATTGTTTTTAATTTTGTTTGTACTGTGTAAGTCTGTGTTGAAACTAATTGTATTTTGGCCAGGTCACTCCTGTGAAAGAGATTTTTAATCTCAGTGAGTCTTTCCTGGTTAAATAAAGGTTAAATTTAAAAAAAAAAAAAAAAAAAAAAAAATTAACTAGGCGTGTTGATTGTGATGTACTTTTGTAAATTGTTTTGGACAATAAGTAAATACACAATATAAATACAAATATAGAATATTCTATATAGAGAATCCTGAAAATGTATCACAGTTTCCACAAAAAAAGAGGCAGTACAACTGTTTTTGACACTGACAATAATTATGATAAATATAAATAATAATAATGATTTCTGAAGGATCATGTGACACTGAAGACTGGAGTAATGGCTGATAAAAACTTATTAGCTTTACATCAGAGGAATAAATTACATTTTAAGATATATTCAAATAGAAAACAGTTATTTTAAATTGCAATACCATTTCACAGTATTACAGTTCTTACTGTATTTTCATCAAATAAATGCAGCATTGGTGAGTGAGCAAAAGAGACTTAAAAAATCATATCGACTCAAACTGTTAAGTGGCTGTATAGAAAAAAAAATGTTTAAAAAGTGTGGACACTAGTACATATATATATATATATATATATATATATATATATACACACACACACACACATACACACATATATATATATATATATATATATATATATTAGGGCTGGGACGATCCACCTATCTTCCGATTCGATACTATTACAATGATACTTGGGTGCTGATACGATATATATTGTGATTTTTAAGAATTTTTTAAGAAACACGTATATATGTAGATGTCTCTCCGTCCGCCTTTTCTTTTTTTTTTTTTTTGGTGTCCACTAGTAAGAGATATGATGTCATGTAATACTCACCGATACAACACATATAACTTTCCTCCGCCTCGTCTATAAGCAAGGACTAAAATGAAGCAATTTAATATGAATTCATTATAAATAAAAGTAATAATTAAAATCGATTCTGGAATTAAAAAAATAGATTTTAAAATCATTTAAAAAATTTGCGATAGTTAGGTGAATAATTTTTATGGGACAATTTTATTTATTTACTTAGCAGCAGTTTTCATCCAAAATGACTTTTAAATGAGGAACACTACAACATAAGCAGCTCATCCAAAGCAAACAGTCTGTATTTTTCATCAGTAGCACAAGGAACAAATAAACACAGAGGTACACATACCTGTGGTGTCACTCTCTCTGTGCTGCTTGGTGGGGGGCTCGTCGGTCTCCCACGGGGTGGACTGGTTGATGGGGGTCTGGCCCCATCTCACTCCAGGAGCCAACAGGAGACTCGGAGTCTGCGTCTCACCAGGAGAAAGACCTGCCGCCTGCAAAGAGAGAATACATATGATGGAGATTAGACTTCATGACACAAAGCAGCTTTTATCAACACAGTATGATGGTAGTAAACCATTTAGTGTTGTCTAGTGGTACTTTTCAATCGGTGTGCACACCAATAAACGTGAATCAAAAAACAAATTCTTCAGTGTGAAACCACCTTAAACAACAAAAAGAGAAATTGCTACATAAATTAGAAAAAAAAAAAAAAAAAAATCAAATAATAAACCTGCAGAGCCAATCACTGTAGCTTCCCTGGATTAAGTGGGTCCCTATAAACCTCATTTTATGTTTTTACAGATTCAAATTTCCCTTTATGCCATTTATAGATTCTGATTACCTTCTATTCACGGTAAAGAAGTAATATTCTACCCTCATATAAATTTGAATAACTGTAATTAAAATATGTAAATGACAGTTGTGTGTGTTTATGTCATGGTTTTCGCTGTACCGTTTGGTTTTCACGATTCCCTCAGCGTTTTCTGCATGGCTGAAATTATGAGGCTCTAATTACACATTGTGAGGGAGTCTGGCTCTTATAATCAGTATTTCCCAAGTTCTTAGAAGTACTCATGTCAGACTAGGATTGGTAATTAATTATTTAGCACAAGAGCAAGAAAACTAGAAGTGTCGAGGAGACAGTTACTAAATGCCTTCATTAAAATTCCTCCATTTACAGTGTACCGTAAAATGAGATTTAAACCCCTAAAAAATATTAGAAAGATTAAAAGGCTTTATCAAATACTGTAATCGCGAACTGTTTTTTTTTTTTTAAACATTTAAATCAACCTCAGGAGGTCCAATTAAATATTATATGAGTCATTTTATTTTACATTTATTTTATATGATTTGTCATTTTTTGCGACCGTTGACAATATTTGGGTCTGAATACAGTTTAAAACTCTCATTTATCTGATTTTGTTATTTTCTAGCAATTCACAATTAACCTTGAACAGACAATTTTATTAGAAATAAAATAAAATAAAATAAAATAAAATAAAATAAAATAAAATAAAATGTTGAGTACACAAAAACAAAAAGGCTAAATAAAATGACAGGGTTGCACATTTATTCCAAATTAAGCTGTCACTCATAAAATTACCCAAGAATTTTCACCTTAATGTTTGGATAACTTAATGTTAATACTTTTTCAAACATATTACGTAGTGCACAATGAAAAAGCACAAATTGCATTGCAATAAAGAGCATTGAGGCACCCAAGTGTACTGTGTACTTTCACCCAAGTGAAAGTGCCAGCTAACTAAGATTGAACGATTGCTGATTACTTGGAATGGAGGAGCGGAATGAGGAATTTTGCAGACTCAAAGAAGAAAAAAAAGAAAGCCAGTAAAATAAACAACCAAAAAAAGGAAACAACATTTAGCCTCAAGTTAAGATTAATAGCCGAGTAAGTTTGGAGACTTTGCTTCTCTTGCTTTTCTTTGCTCAACTTTTATTGAGTTGAGATTTGGTGTCAAACAGGCAGGCGGAGTGACGGGGCAGCGGTGTGATCCAGGAAGATGTACGAGGCGGGTTCCAGAGAGACGAGTTAACCCTGCATTGCAACCTCACCCTGCTCCGCACCCCTGAGTTAATGGAAAAGACCTCGTCATCAACCCTCTGCTCTGGCCTGCGAGTTTTCTTCTGTTCCATTATCCTCCCTGACCTGCGCTTTACTTCATCAATTTACCCATCATGCATCTCTGTCACCTCGGCCCAAAGCCAATTTGTTGTGGGGTTACGCTGCACGTTGACATCATCAACAAACGAAACTTCTCATCATGACTGGTGAGTGCAGATGCAAAGGGCCGACCTCCAGATGGTAAGTGCCGAAGCTTTCTGTCCGTAAACCAAGAGAAAGTGTGCATTCGTCTTAAGAGCTGCTGTAAAAATGTGTCGAGATCAATACATTTCAATACCCAGTGTAACGAGTTACGTAATCAGATTACTTTTTCAAGTAACTAGTAAAGTAATGCATTACTTTTAAATTTACAGCGAAATATCTTAGTTACTTTTTCAAATAAGTAACGCAAGCTATTTTGTTTCTCAATTTATTGGCTGACAGCTCTCCTGTCCCCATGTTGAGAGAAATGGGGAGTCCAGAGGCATTGTGTGAACATGATGGTTATCCTAGACTAGTTCTAGACTAACGGTGTGTTCCAAACGGGATATATCGCCCTCCGAAGGGCACTTCGGAGTGAAAACAATCATGGCCGCCATATTGAAGGGTCGTTCCAAACCGAAGTGCTCAAAACTGGCCACTTCAAAGGGCCCTTCAGAATGAAGGATTTCGAAGGGTACAACTGATGGACACTTCGGGCCCCCATGATCCTTTGCACAGGGAAGTTGTTTGGCGTCACAGAATGGATACAGGAAGCTCGCAGTTCGATTTTACCTATAAATGTATGTATAGTATTTTTCTACTACTGTAATATTTATACGAGTTAGATTTGGTACATTATTATGGTCAAAACGACATTGTATTTCAACAAAAATACTTTACAGCTCCCTTTATCAGTCCATTCAAATGTTTCAAATAAATAGACACAATATACAATATGGTGCGATAAACCAAAAATAAATAAATAAACTAACGTTAAGCAAAAGGCGCAGTTTGCACAATCTACTCCTCCTTGATTTTCTCGTTAAGATGACTTTTTTTGATCCCTACATCCTTCATCCCTTCGAATCTCTCACTCCGGAGGGTAAACCCTTTGAAGGGATTAGGGCATAGGGATGAGCCTTTCCGAATGGAGCGCAGGGTAAATGTGAGCATACATTTACTCATTTACTTCTCCTGCGTCCTGTTCTTCTGTATTCCAGAATGACAGCACAGCTGAAAGGCTTGTTTGAGCTGCGCCCTCTACTGTACAGGAGTGAATTTGCATTTCCTTCAGCCTGAGGCTTATTCATTTCACTTTTGGTGTGAAAGGGCCTTTACATTTGGCAAAAATAGAACTTGTTATAAAAAAACCCCAAACAAACAGCCCAGCCCAGATGAGAAAAAGTAACGCAAAAGTAACATAACGCATTACTTTTCATAAAAAGTAACGTCATTAGTTACTTTTTTTAGGGAGTAACACAATATTGTAATGCATTACTTTTAAAAGTAACTTTCCCCAACACTGTCAATATCACACTAATTCTTGAGTACTGGGACAAAATAAGCCACAGAAATAGAAAAAAAACAACATTTTCAGTAAATGAAGGAATTATTTTGTTAACGTGTAAATATTCAATTATATTTGAGTGCTTCAACTTGCAGAGATGTACTAACCCTAAGCAATAACCCAAACAAAGTCTACTTTCCTCCAAAAAATCCCAATGGAGAGATTCAGGAAGATAAAAAAGAACCTATTAGATTCTCTGTCCCTCCAGACTTTTGTTGCCCACCTACATCAACTTTGTCCTAGTTCACAAAACCTGACAAACTTCATAAGATATAAAAGGTGCAAGACTAAACAATGCTGTTGCTGTCTTGCATGTCTTTATGGGTAAGGATTGATTTATGTCTTATGTTGACCGATAGTTACCTTATTTCATGATCACTACACACTGCTCGACACATATAAAGCCTAATAATTCTTCGCCGCCTCTTTGCCTTTTCCATTTTTTGCCCTGTTCATCTCCCAAGTGTTTTCAAATCCTCGTAAAAATGCATCATTTATGACGTGGTATTTTCTGCTGTAATAATCCTATGCATTTCCTACGACCAGCTGTCAAGAAATGTTAAATCTTCCTCACCCGGCTTGGATTTTTATAAGCTCAATTGTATCAAAACACAATATTGCATATCAAATTTTCCCGCAGTCCTGGTGAGCAACGCATAAAATGCACATTTCAGACTGTTTTACGGGCATCTGCTGACATCAGTGGGGGTGGGCGATGACAGACACTGTAAAACGTGGTCGGACTTGAGCGTAGCCAAGCATTCTCTATTTTCTCACCATTTTAATTCATCTCTGGTTATACCAGGCCCCGCGTCCCTGGCGGGCCATTATCGCTGTGTGGCAGATGGCTTCCCTGACTCAACAGAAAACAGCCTGGGATAGTGTGTGTGCGTGTGTCCTGTGCAAAACCAAGCAGCCAAAAATAAATGAATAAATAAATAAATGCGCTCATGCTCTTCAGCACAAAGAAGTTTAACGTTTGTAGTCAGCGGCGGCCTGGGATTTTTCTGTTGCAAGCATCTAGTTACAGGGAAAATTGTCTTTTCTATTCCATAGGGAGTGAAGGACACAGTAAACACACAACATGCATATGATGCAAGACAAACTATGAGGACCGAACTCACTAAAGAGTTCTATGCATGCTATTTCACTGCAAAACCCAGGATGTTATTTACTGACAACCAATAGAGGATCAGAATACACAGATAGTACAAATAAATACAGTATTTATTTCTAAATAAATAAATAAACAAATAAAAAACAGCACCTAATTTATCACTAATAAAATAAAATAAAATAAAATAAAACAAAACCTTATAAGAGGTATCTTACAGTCAGGACATAGCAATATTTCTTTAAAAATCCCATTTATATTAATGTTTTTCTTTGTAAAATCAAAAAAAAAAAAAAAAATTATATATATATATAAAGAAAAAGATAAGTTATTCTTTAAAAAATGTAATCTATATCAATAATCTATATAATCTATATAAATAAAAAAAAATGTTTCAGCCAACATAAGAATAATTTCCAATCAATTTTATCAATAAAAAAATAAAATAATAATAATTTTATAATTATTATAAAATTTAATAATAAATATAATAATAATAAAACAATTAAAAACCAATACAAAACCTTATAAGAGGTATCTATATCCATTTATGTTTTTCTTTGTAAAATCAATAAAACAAAAATTTATCAATCAATCAATAAATAAATAAATAAATAAATAAAATATTTTTAAAAACCGATACAAAACCTTATAAGAGGTATCTTAAAGTCGGGACATAGCAATGTTTACTTAAAAATTCCCATTTATATTTATGTTTTTCTTTGTAAAATAAAATAAAATATAAAATAAAATAAAATAAAATAAAATAAAATAAAATAAAATAAATATTTTTAAAAACCGATACAAAACCTTATAAGAGGTATCTTAAAGTCGGGACATAGCAATGTTTACTAAAAAATTCCCATTTATATTTATGTTTTTCTTTGTAAAATAATAAAATAAAATAAAATAAAATAAAATAAAATAAAATAAAATAAAATAAAATAATAAAATAAAATAAAATAAAATAAAATAAATAAAATAAATATTTTTAAAAACCGATACAAAACCTTATAAGAGGTATCTTAAAGTCGGGACATAGCAATGTTTACTTAAAAATTCCCATTTATATTTATGTTTTTCTTTGTAAAATAAAATAAAATAAAATAAAATAAAATAAAATAAAATATGTGTGATGTTGAACTCATTACAGGTGAAATACATATTTATATTTCTATATGTTTGAAATCTCCAATTCATTCTTACGGGAAGTTCTGTGAAGCTTGTCTGAGTTGGCAAAAGAAACCAAGGGGGCGGAATTTACTGAAGGGTCAATTCATTCTTAGTGTACTATTCATGCAAGCAAAGACGCTCTCAGATGAAAACTCTGTACAAATCATTTCTCATCAGGCTAATGGTGTCACATCACTCAAGAGTTTCCTCCATTAAATGCATTCACTGCTGCACATTATAAAGACTACAACTTCTACAATGTAATCTCTTAAATGTCATTTTTAATGCATGAGTAGGTAGCCCGACTGCATGGCACTTATAACGGGTCAATCACTCCTCGGCCATTTGAAAAATGTAATCACTATGATTTTCCCCGTACAGGTACATAAATGAGGTACGGGGGACGTGTCTTGTTCTGGCAGGAGCCAGATTGGTCAGAAACGATTCCAAAAGGACCTTATCTGAGCGCGCCGCAGCCAAGCATGGAGCTGAAGTAAATATCACCATGGTTACCCGCTTCTCGTTCGGCGCGGCTGTGAACTACCTCTCTTTATAGCAGGCTGGCATGCATACAGTAATCCCGTACCATCCTGCACTGCGCTTAGCTGAAACATAGATACATTCACAGCAGAAAGTGGTCGACATTTGTCAAACAAAACCAGAAAATACAAGCAAAGCGAACAACAACAATGCACTGGTGTAGTTTACAGCGTAATTGTCGAAATTGGCCATTGCAAGCCGATCATGTTTTCACATCATGAGAAAGAGCTTCTTTTTGTGTTTGAAGAAATAATGAATGTGATTCAAGGCCCTCTTCACATTCACAACCCCCCTGATTCTGTACGTCCTGCAAAGCTCTCATGTTACAGCGAGGCTCTCCACGCATGCCAGCCGACATGAAGAATACGGCCGTTGAGTGTGGCGAACACAGGGTCTTTTTTCAAACAAACAGAGGGGACCGGTGGTGATCCAGCGCCAATAGATCTCTTTCCACTCCACCGTCCTGTCCGGCGCTCCAAAGCACACCACACATCAACAGCAGGGGGACGGCAGACAATGGCCCTCTGTCCAGCGGGGGGCTCGAGGGCTTCTTTATGCCTCTATTGTTCTACTGCCTTGGGTAACCTAAGAACTCTTGATCAAACGAAAGCCAAGATGAATAGCAATGTCGAGCACTTGAAGAACCAATTCAGTTTGTTTTTTCGTTTCTTTCGCAAGGAGAGCTACTGTGTGTTTTAAAGGGCTGCGCCCACAATGACCTACCTGACAGCAACTGTGGAGCGTTAAACACAAGCCTTAGGATTACGACAACAACTAGTCTACCACAGCCAGACATTTATCAGCATAGTCTCATTCACTTTTCAACCTTGTTCTCACCAAGAATCATCCACTAAGACAGTCTGACCTTCAAGAAAGAAAGAAAGAAAGATATATAGGGCCAGTAGGGCCCTATGATTTCCGTGATGTGGAAAATGCGGACGGAATCGCGTCAAATTTTTTGCAGGTCAGTACACTTAAATCAAATCAAATGAATGCATGAACTTCATCTCCAGAGCCGCTCTGAGAGTCACTTTATGAACAGTTTACCGTTTAATTTGAGAAAAACTATCATCATATCATAATTAAACAGAAACTCAAAGGTCTTCACGGCAACCCGTCAAAATAAAAGTTCGGTTTAACTTAAAGAAATTGTGACAGAAATATATTACTATTGTACGGTAGAATGTAGCTACGTCTAAATGTAATAATAATACTAACACTAATAATAATAATAATAATAATAATAATAAATTATTATTAAAACTATTTTTTAAAATCAACCTTTCTTCCATGTTTTAATTTTAACAGTAAAGCTCTGTTGTGCAGTACTTTTTGTTTGACAAAAAAGTTTGTTTAATTTCATATGATTAAAAGATAAATTAAATTAATGTCTTATGCCTACATTTGATTGCCAGTAAAATTTTAATACACAACACAGAATTTTTTTTTGGGGAAAAAAAAAAAATTCATAGGGCCCTGAAAAAAATAATACAAATAATTAATTTTGTTGTTTTATTAATTCAGTTAATTAGACATGCTTTTTGATTATTAAAATTTAATTAAAACATTAAAATGGAATCTAGAAAATTTAAAACAGAAAACACAGAATTTGGTAAAAAATAAAAAAACGTATTTCACAGGGCCCTAAAAATGTAATTTTTGTTGAACTTTTAATAAACTGTTGTTAAATTGTATAAATGTCATGACTTCAATTAATTAGACATGCTTTTTGTTTACTAAAATTTAACTTAACCAATAAAATGGAGTCCAAAAAAAAAAAAAAAAAAAAAAAAACAGAATTCAGAAAAATTAAAACGGAAAAAAATGAAGTCGGCAAAAAAATGTAATAGGGCCCTAAAAAAATAATAAAAATAACACATTTTGTTGTTTTTATGAATTCAATTAATTAGACATGCTTTTTGATTATTAAAATTTAATTAAAACATTAAAATGGAATCCAGAAATCTTGAAACAGAAAACACACAATTTGATTAAAATAAATAAATAAATAATTAAAAAACGGAATTTGAGAAGAAGAAAAAAGTATTTCATAGGGCCCTAAAAATGTAATTTTTGTTAAAGTTTTAATAAATTGTTGTTAAATTGTATAAATTTTTCAATTAATTAGACATGCTTTTTGATTAATAAAATTTAATTTAAAATTAAAACATTCCAGAAAAATGAAAAGGGGAAAAACGGAATTTGGAAAAAAATAAAATGGAATTTGGATAAAAATAAAACAGATTTCATAGGCCAGATTTACTAAACAGGGCAAATTTGCAAGAGACCGAAAACCGACAAAAGCACCAACAGTATGAAATAGACTCGCTGTTATATTGTGAGCAGCTCTAATATAGAGGGATCAGTCACATGGCATCAAAAAATGTGGCCATGAAGCAAAGCTGGCAGCATTCAGGTCATGTACTTCCTAGGGCTGCTGGGTACCTGCCATCGAGATGAATGGCAATGCTAACGGATCGCTCTCTCCAGGTATATTACAACTCCTTGACTAGGACACCTTCTAAACAGTCTTATGCATACAGCGTGCTAATATATATCTGTTGATCTCCTCCTGTTTATTTCTCTAGTCTCTCACCTTCCTAAGACTCCTCATTCACAGCAGACCACGAAAGGAGTGATTATTCTTAAACAGAGAGAGCTGGAGGGAGGTGGGCCGCTCCACAGAGAGGTGGGCAAGTGACTCAGTCGGGACCGGCAGGACAGGGCATGCGGGAGACATCTGCTCCTGCTGGCGTAAACGCGCTGTTCAAGAACATGTTAACTGACTGACATGTAGGAATGCTGCAAGAATGGGGCAGAAGCTGTGGGGGGAGAGAGAGAGAGAGAGAGAGAGTGTGTGTGTGTGTGTGTGCGTGTGTGTGTACCAGAACCAAGAAGAGAGCAAGAGGGAGGAAGAGAGAAAAAAAAGACTTGAGTGAATTAAAGTGCGATTTAGACAGAAAGAGGGTGCCGGGTCAGCAACAGGGCAGTAATAAAATGTTAATCACTCTCGTGCTTACCAGTATAAGGAAGTTGACATTGAGACATTAAAAAACTGCACTACACTCCATTAACCAGAACTGCTGCATCTGCTCCCATCACAATGAAATACAAAAGCCTTCCTGCATATTAACAAAACGTAAAAAAAAAATAGATTTATTTCATTTACTGTAAAAAATGTGACCACACAAACTCGCTATCACAATGCTTGGATGTGTTCTGTGTGGTTACCAAGGTGTTACTATGCGGTAGCTAAGGTGTTTGATTTGATAAATGGTTGCTAGGGTGTTCTTGGTGGTTGCTGTGGAGTTGCTAAGGTGTTTGGCAGAACCTGAATTCACCAAGTGCAACATGTTGCGGATCAACATCTTTGACTTTGACACCATCCTGGAACAACATTCTAATCAGATCTGAGGGACAGTTTATGTCAAGTTTAGGCTTACAACCAGGGTCAGGTGCTTCTACATCAGTGTTATTCACCTATTATTTCCCTCTGATTTTAGAGAAAAGTTATGGGTAGGGTTAGGTTTAGGGGTCGGGATAGGGTTAGGATTAAATTTTCGGACAAGAATGTTGTTCCAGGATCAACAAAATATGTTGATCCAGGAGTGTGTCTAACTCGGCAAAATCAGGATGTGCAGGTGTTGAAATGGTTTCTATCACATTGTAGTTGCTAAGGTGTTGGTGTGGTTTCTAGCATGTTGCTATATGGTCACTATAATGTTATGGATGGTTGCTAGGGAGTTGCTATGACATTGATGATGAGATTAAGTGCTTTCTTGCATGTTGCTATGTGGTCACTATAATGTTATGGATGGTTGCTAGGGAGTTGCTATGACATTGATGATGAGATTAAGTGCTTTCTTGCATGTTGCTATGTGGTCACTATAATATTATGGATGGTTGCTAAGGAGTTGCTATGACGTTGATGATGAGATTAAGTGGTTTCTTGCATGTTGCTATGTGGTCACTATAATATTATGGATGGTTGCTAGGGAGTTGCTATGACGTTGATGATGAGATTAACTGGTTTCTTGCATGTTGCTATGTGGTCACTATAATGTTATGGATGGTTGCTAGGGTGTTGCTACAGTATGACGTTGATGAGGACTTTAAGTGGTTTCTAGCACATTGCTATATCTTCACTATGTCTTATGGATGGCTGCTAGGGTGTTGCTATGACGTTGATAAGGACGTAAAGTGGTTTCCAGCATGTTGCTATATCGTCGCTATGATGTTATAGATGGCTGCTAGGGTGTTGCTATGATGTTGATGAGGACTGAGTGGTTTCTAGCACGTTGTTATATCGTCACTATGATGTTATGGATGGTTGCTAGGGCGTTGCTATGTACACTGTAACTATGGAAGCTTTTTTCTGCCACTTAATAAATAATAAAAAAAAGGTAATTGCGACTTTTTAATCTCACTTTTCTTCCTCAGAATTGGAATTTATAACTCGCAATTGTGAGTTTATATCTCACAATTTTGAGAAAAGAAGTTAGAATTGCGAGATATAAACTCGCAATTGTGAGAAAAAAGTGAGAATTGTGAGATAAAAAGTCGCATTAATCTTTTACATTTTTTATTCTGTGGCAGAAACAAGCTTCCATAGAAACACAAGTACACTTGCCTATATATATATATATATATATATATATATATATATATTAAAAAAAAAAAAAAAAAAAAAAACAATTAACTTTCATATGCAACTTTTAAAACAAATTGATAAAATGTTGCATGTCTGGTAAGGGCATGGTTTGTCTCAAAATCTCAAACTCATGCACGAGCCATTGTAGTAGTGATAGTGACGTCCGCTTTAGAAAACACCACTAAAAAAAGTATTTTTCTGATATTATGGGACATAGTAAGCTCTATGTCTACAATACTTCATGGTATTTAAGGTATTATCAAAAAAAAAAAAAAAAGAAACAACAACAAAAAAACATATGCCAGTTCAATCATTTTATCATCATTCAGCTAGAATGCTGTAACATCAGCTCATGTACCAGATCTATTCTTCCCTCATACTCATAGTGATTTAAACAGATAGGTCACAACAAAACGACCCGCACCTCATGCGCCTTGTCAGAAATATAACCTCTGTGGCCTTATTTCAGTGCAATAAGCATCTCACAGTCCAGAGCATTTCGGAGAATATCAGTGTACACACAAATTCAATGAAAATCAAAATTTCAATAACACCACCTGTTCACTGATTCTGCCTGCCACAGACAATATTTTCCACTAATTCCGGACTGCAGGGATCATTCAGAATCTTGGAATATGCTGCTGGCAAACACAAACCAGAGGCGAAATGGGTTTTTCGATTTTATTTCATCTTCCTTTTCCAACATGTTTCAGCCAACGAGAATATGGTGGCACAGTCGGGGGGCAGCAGAGAGAGAAAGAGCTGTAGCTCAAGAAGAAAGCTCAATCTATCACCAGGCGTCACATCATCTCCTTTGACATGCTATTTTCACTTGGCCTGAAACTGATTCACGGAATATAACTACCACTTTGACCAAAGAGCCCAAAAAAGAAAAAAAGAAAAGAAAAAGAATAATTTTCACTCTCTTCCCTTTCTTTAACCCACACAACTGCATGACCAGTAAACAATGGGCATGCCAAAATCTGTTCTGGAAAGGACCCTTTAAAGTGCTGAATCACTTGAACCAGGACCATTAATGTAGAGTGGAGTGCAAACATCTAGGCAGGTCATAAGAGGACGGAAAAGGGCAAAGTGGAAAATGTGTCTGACATTCGAATTCAGATCTGTCGGGAACTGTTCTGACATATTTAGCTGAGCTGCTATACATTTTCATATGTCGGATATCAAGCGTGAAATGTAAGTGCTCTGTAAGATTGGTTTTAACACTCAAACGTGGGTTGCCGAGGTTCACTTGTCATCCGACATAAAAGAATTCCCAGCATTTTCTGAGAACTGACGAACTACTGCTGGGCAAAAAAATCACCAAGTCACTGTAGATGTTCCTATATCAAGATTCACTGTATTCACTCTCATTTATTGAACAGTTGGGTTCTGGAAGTAAAAATCACATTCATTTATAAAGAATTTGATTTTAAAGCTAATGTATAAACCTTTCAAGACTGAACTGCCATAATCTGCCATATTGAGTGTGCCTCCCTGCATACATACATACATATATTTTATATATTTACTGTATGCACTACCGTTTGGGGGCGATACGATTTTTAATGTTTTTGTAAGAATTCTCTTATGCTTACACAGACTGTATTCATTTTATCAAAAATACAGTAATACTCTGAAATATTATTACAATTTAAAAGAACTGTTTTCAATTTAAATATATTTTAAAATGTAATTTATTCAAGTGGTGCGAAGCTGAATTTTCAGCATCATTACTCCAGTCTTTCGTGTCACATGAAAATATGATGATTTTCTGCTCAAGAAACATACTGTACTTCAATCTCATAAAACACATTGTTAAGTGACTTTCAAACACTTCATAGTTCATATTAAAATTTGAAATCTGTAACAAGAGATAAGTGAGAAAATGGATGGAAAAAATACCAGAACTGAGGCTGGTGAAATAAAAGGTTAGTTATTAGCAATCACTGCATTGTATCAGTGCTCTTTTGCATTAAATTACACTATATGCTCAAGTAGAAAGGGTAGCTGTCATGGTGCCTCAAATCATCAGCCCTGCATCCCAATGTGCATACTTTCCACCCTATCCGCCACAAATAGTATTGAATATTACTAATTTAGGATGGATAGTATGCACATTGAGATGCAGGCCAACTCTCATTGAAAATCAATGACTTCCGGTGTGAATATGGGCGTCCTAATCAAAATGGGCCTTTGAAGCACACAACATGTGCAGCAACTCCATTAATGTTCATTTCTTGCAACAGAACAAAAGACATTAAGTTCAACTGAAACAAAACAGAGCTGTTTATGTGAAGAAAAGTAAATCTGTTAGAATAACAAATAGGGATGCACCAAAATTTCAGCTAGTGAACATTTTCAGCTGAAACAGCTATTTTCGGTTTCGGGACGAAATCAATGACCAAAATAGATGTTTAGGCTAATTAGCGCTCCTCCGATGACACGTTCTGTCTGTCTCGAGTACACAACATGGATAAGCTACAACAGTTAAACATATCAGCTGTGTGGACAATATTGACATTATTAATTTCTCGATTTTAATCGGTAACGATATGGTTTCAATCTAAAATCTTTTAGTCTGTGCTGTTTTCTGTTGAACAAAACTTCACTAAACATTTGTTGCGCGCCTGCCATCCAATAATTGCAAAAGGTTTTGTTCTTTGTTACTTTTAATATGAAGCAAAGTCTCACCTTTAAAATTCTGTCGATTTTATCATGAAATTCAAACAATAAATGTAGTTTTGGCGCTCTTTAATACGACGTGGCAGATCGCTGTAGCGCCTCAGTTCAAGCAGCAACGCGGATCAAGCGCACGTGAACCGATCATCTCATCTCCTCTTTCTTTAGTTACAGCACAAAATCAGAAGGTCTGTTGAAAGATACATTACAACTTACCAAAATGTCGTGTAATCGCTCAATCAGTGTTTCAACCGGGGGAAGACGTTAATAAAACAGCTTGTAGGAAATACAATGTCACTTAAGGTTACATTTACCTCAAGAAAGATATTCAAGGTCCATAAACTCATTAGTTAGCTAGAAAAATAACTCTAGGGAAGAGCAATCTGATAAATATATGCACTGTCTGTGTTACATATTCATTATATTTTTAATTAACCTGTTAGCGATGTCTTCATTATTTAAAGCTGCAGTCCGTAAGCTTTGCCTCTTTGTCGCCATCTCTGTTTGAAACCTGCAATTGCAGTTAGTTGTGGAATTATCATCTTTACGTGGGTTGTGCATCG
>CM077456.1:4881825-4954325 GCA_039654765.1 Mylopharyngodon piceus | reverse complement strand
CTACGGCCAGGGTGTCCTTGTCCCGGTGTTATCTTTCAAAAAATATAATGTATTCTTCCAACCCCATCAACTCCAGCATACAGGAAGATTAGAAAAATCTACTTACAATAATGAGAGTGAAATTCACTCTGGTATAACATTGAGACTTTTTTTCTAGTCGTTTCTAATTTTCTTGACAACTAAATGGCTGAATTTCCAGCGATGCATTGAAAGAGCTAATACACATCAGACGGACGCACTGCACAAAGATCAAACTCTTCTCGCACAGTCTTGCCAGGTGTTCAATTCCCATCTGCTGTTTAAGCTTTAGTTTGTCCTCTGTGCACACACACACACACACACACACACACACACACACTAATGAGACCGTTTCAGTCCCATGAGATGTTGTGCAGAAGTAATAAAATGATGGCAGAAAGATCAATTACAAAAGTATCCCTCTAACTAGCATCCACTTATCTATCAGCAAAACAAAGATGGCTGTTTCACACCACAGGATGTAAACAAAGCAGCAACATCAGGCTAACTGACCATTTCTGCTTCAGAACTCTACAAATGAAATCAAATTATTATGACTATATCCGTTAGTAATGAATAGAAATTACAAATGGCTAATGAAATCTAAGTCGCATCCAAATGGTGATTGATCTACACAAAACAAACCCCAAACCCCAAAGTGTAGCTATAAAATCATTCATCAATATAGTGAATATAAAATGCTGTTTGCATGCACACCGCAGTCTGACAATCAAGACTTCACTTTAAAAACAAAATCATGTCTTAAACAATGCATCACTTTGGCATACTGATGTATGGGACTGGTGTCGTTTTAATGCGCATTGGCGTCTACACTAAAGCTAATTGTTTGTATTATTCAAGTTGACCTCTTCACCGACAGTAATTAAGTCTAGATACACTTTATCTGATTTAAGTGAGCGAGTAATTAAAGGCTTTTGTAATACCTGAAAACAGGTCACTGAGTAGAGATTAAGATCAGTGAAGAGATCTGCAGAAATGAGCAGAGATGCTGCAGTCAATTACATAAATATTCATAAAACACTCCAGTATTGTACCTGATGTTACAAAAGAAACTTTACCCTCATGTTGTTCAAAACTTGTGAAGGATCCATAAACTACAAAAAGCCCAAAAGAAGAAGTGCATACAACTGGTGTATTATACTCTAAGCCTCGCAAACAAGTGGACAGCGACAAAAATAACGTCTAAATGTGAATAAACATCAAAAAGGACTTTGTTTTCAGTAAATCATTTATCAAAGAAGTAATCATATTAATAAAAATAATAAAGCACTGTTCAAAGTCAATGTCAAATGCCTGTGATATCAACAATAATAATACAAAAATAATAAAATAAATAATATCATACATGTATTATTATTATTATTATTATTATAATAAACTGTCCAAGGCTGAATTAATTCATCAAAAATACAGTAAAAACAATAATATTGTGATAATATTATTACAATAATAGTACTACAATTTAAAATAATATATGACATTAAAAAAATTATATATACATTTTTTGTAAATATAAAGAATTATTTTATATATATATATATATATATATATATATATAGTACATTGATAATAATAGTATATAATAATAGCAATATTATAACAATAATATTATTACAATTTAATATATATATATATATATATATATATATATAAATTATATGTAAATCTAAATAATATATATATATATATATATATAAAATAATTCTTTATATTTACAAAAAATATATATATAATTTTTCAATACCCCTAATTATTTATGATGTAGCATTGGTGAGTATATAAAAAATAATAATATTATATGTATGATATTTTTATATTTTATTTTTTATATTATTTATTGTTGATATTACAGGTATTTGACATGGATTCGAACAATGTTTTATTTATTTCTATTAATATGAGTGCTGCAAATGCTACTGCTATACTACTAATAATGATCAATTAAATTATTTATTGAAAAATAGAAAAATAAGCCAGTAACCATACGGCTTAGACATCAACTAAAGTCCAAATTCATCTCCCATTAGAGAGAATCCAGTAATCATGACAAATCACCTGCATGGAAAAGTAATAAGAAAGAAGAGTAAAAATGGTAATGTGAAGTAACGGCACTGTTAGAAGGCTACAAAAAAACTAAATGTGTACAAACGGCCGCAGTGTTTTCTGCAATGGCCTTTTACTCTACGGCCCATAATTGGTGCGTAGCTGCATGCTAGTGCGATTGCTCTCTAATGGAGATGCATGCGGCCGCGTGACGGGATGCGGAGGACACAACCCTCGGAGAATAGCCTGTGAATCCATTTCTCCACCCGGACATTTGTAAGAGTCATTAAGTGCGTTTAAATGAGGTTGTTAAAACTGATGAAATGAGGCAGTATATTCGAGAGTGGACGCAGAGACCATTTTTCAGCGTTACTCACTCGGGGCTATCATCCATCTTCTGCCACGGATGGCAAAAAGTCCTGCGACCGCAGCGCTTAGGGGCAAATGTCAAAGAAATAAAACGCACGTAAGCAGCCCCATTATGTTCCAATAACAACATGATGGAAATATTTGTTTCAGTTACTTCTCGACTGCAGCAAACAAGAACATGATGCACGCTGAAAGGACATGATTTGGTTACAGATGCATTTTGCGAATTAGTTCGCTTTATCAGTGGAGCATATGATAAACATGAACCGCACAATTCTGAAGATATTGAAAGCTTTCTCTGGAGATGCTGTGCGCTGTCGTCCTGCATCAGTTACCCTGGCATAGCCCGAGGACGTGATAACCCTCGAGGGCCGGTCGATCGATGTGAGCGACCTGAGGTGACAGTGGGAAACTTGGAGTGGCCCGACCAGGGGGACAGGAACGTCACTCCTTCACACACAAACACACAGGCTGAAGGAGTGAGAAAGGGGAACCGGTGAACCATCACATGAGTTCGCATTTCACATTTTAAAGGAGCCTGTTCATGGAAAACATCTTCCATATTACACCCAAACCATTTATGAAAGCTCATTTAGAGCTCATTATTTTGATAATCGATTAATTTGTCGATAATTTCTTCGATTAATCAGATGTAAAATCCAAAAATTATTAATTATAGATTTTTTTAAAATTAAAATCTGTCAAAAGCATGACAGGGCAAGCCGCGGTAAATGCTTATGCTTTAGTTTGAAGCGCTTCATATAAAGCATTCTCATGTGTCATTCTTATCCTTATTCTCATGCACGTTTCCTGCAGCAGCTCACTCTGTGTCCTCTGCTATTTTCCATATGTGCTTTGTCCATAAAAATGTGATATTCACTACTTTAAAGCAATGTGACTGGCGGATAGATTCCGTGCACAGCGCGCAGACGCGAGTAATCTGAAAAATTTGTTGAAATTATTTTCATTCATTCGAAATTATTTTATTATAATCCACTTTATCGATTAGTTGTTGCAGCCCTATTCAGAAATCATGATGGTGACATAATAATCATGAGCTCATTAACATTATATATATATATATATATATATATATAGTAAAACCAAAATTTATTCAGACACCATTTCATTCATTAATACACTATAGTTTAAAAAAATGGTAATAAAATATGACAAGATCTCAGAGTTAAGCTGTGTCATAAAAAATTAATCTTAATTATGTCAGATAACACTTCAGCAAAACATGGTCAGGTCAAAGTGTCTGAATAATTTTTGGTCCCAAATTTTTATCAATTTTACTGGTAGTCCACTGTATGAAGAATTTTTGGGTATAATATGTCACAGTTTACTTTATTTTGCTATCCTCACTTACATAAATGAACTATAGTGTCCTGCACCCACTACTAAAAATATATCAAAAATGTCTTAATAATTTTTGGTTTCACTGTGTATATATATATATATATATATATATATATTAGGGGTGTGATGAGACAGCTCACAAGATGAGATGAGACACGAGATTAGTTCACGAGAACGATACAAGATTTTTGTATTTTTTATTTTTAAGAAATCCTCAATGACGAAATACATGCAGGTGCATTTGAATTGTTTTAACTAATCATCCTGTAATAAATGTCATTTCAGTTCTACTTTCTGAGTATGAATTATCATATGCAGTAAAAGACAACAATACTCAAGCACTGTAAATGGTTTTGCCACAAACTCAACTGACTGGCTTCTCTCCTGTATGATTTCTTGAGTCTCTTCAGACGTTAGAACTGTACATGATTTATGAGCTTCTACAACTTTTGATCTCCTAACTGAAAACAGTATAAATACAAATTAATAACAGTTTTCTCTTAGTCTTATTAAGTGCAAAAAATAAGTGCAACCATAATCAAAGTACTCTCTCAATATTCAAAGTGCAAATAGAGACCACATTTTTCTTCAAGCATGATACAGAGCTGAGAGATGGTTACAACTACACAACCCAGCCTAAAATAGCTTTCATATTGGGAGATATTTGCATGCATCAAGGAGCAGCTTTCAAAATGCGGGGTATTGAAATCGCGTTTGAATGCGCGCTCTATAAGACAAGACATTTGTCATACACTAGGCTCTGTTGTGCAGCGAATCCTCCGCCATGGTCTTGTCAGTCATCTCGTCACGTGATCAGTGAACTCCTGCTGCACTATGACTCTGCTGCTCGTTAAATGGTTTTTATTTCTATAAAAAAATCAAAATGACAGTGGAGGCGTAATGTTATCTCACATCTATGTATATATTTTCACAAAACAGTGATTTATTTTAATCTAACCCAGTCAATTTGAACACATTTTAAACAGGTAACTGATGTACTCTGGTGTACATTAATGCTACATGCTACAAACCACACGTTATACACTCCTGCTGTGGTCTGAGTGGAAAGAGAATTCGAAACGCCTGCATCTATGAGACATCCTTTAAGCTCGCACAAGGCCTTCGCTTCCAAAATTCTGCGTATGAGCACTTCAGTTACTAAAAAAGCTCTTCATACATCTCATTTACCAGCAGCGTATGCAGCTCACATCAGAGTTCATATTTTTACCCTACATATTACAAATTTAAATGATCTGAATAAAAACAACTGCCTAAATGTTTTCCCTCCCATCACAGTGTATAAATATTAATATTTTTCTCTTACAAGAAATAAATCAAAATGCCGGCGCCTAAAGCAGGAAAATATTACCTTGTAATGATGCCTCACCCTGCCTCTTGAAGGGCACAGAGAGTGAGACTCTTTAGAAGACAAAAGAGAACAAAAAAGAAAATCAAAATTGCCTTTGCCGAGCAACACGGAGCCATTTTCAACCCTCCAAGACAGTGTCCACACATTTCATATGGGCCCTTCGTAATGGTAGCAATAACAGCCATCATTTCTAACTCATAAATGATGGCTAGTAGTTTTTAATAAGACAAAATTAATTAAATGTTCCATTGTCACACCTTGTTCCAACAAAAGAGTCAAACACAAATACTTAAATACACAAAATAATTAGCCACCGCTCATTCAGAACTGATTAAATTTCCCTCTCAGCCTTGTATTTGTAATAATAACATATTAAAACTTGGAGGCTGTTGATTTAAAAGACAAAAGGTGAGATAATGAATAAAAAGATTTAAAATAATATCATCTTAGGCTCCGATTTGGGAACATAAAAGAGCATTATTTTAATATGCAAATAGAGTGTTTGTTACATTTTTTTATTTTAAATCAGTATATGTATTGTGCTGTTCTATAAACTTATACAGTTTACATGTAATTCGATACTAAAATTATGGTCTGACTTATGATTTTTGCCTGACAGACAATGGAACTAACAGGGAAATGCCTTATGCTTAAATTGGAACTATAAAAACATTTATAATATTACAAACGATTTCTATTTTAAATAAATGCAGTTCTTTTGGACTTTACATTCAACAACAACAACAACAAAAAAAAAATACAAAAAACATATATCACGGTTTCCACAAAATATTAAACATTAAAAACTGTTTTCAACATTGATAATAATACGAAATGTTTCTTGAGCAGCAAATCAGCATATTAGAATGATCATGTGACACTGAAGACTGGAGTAATGATGCTGAAAATTCAGCTTTGCATCACAGGAATAAATTATATTTTAAAATATATTAAAGTAGAAAACAATTATTTTAAATGATAATAATATTTGACATTATTACTGTTTTTACTGTATTTTTTATCCAAAAAATGCAGCCTGGATAAGCATCTTGAAAAAAAAAAAAAATCTTATGTAGCGTATTCACATTATGTAGTTAAAATGTTAATTTAAAGTGTATTGATTAAAGAACCTCTAACACAGTTGCATATATATCACTAGCTACATTAGTAAAAGCAAATAAAAATCCAGAATTACTAAGAGCACAAACCAGAAAGCTGATTCTTGCGCCAAGATGGCACTATCCGAGAGAGATGTCCGCCCATTCAACCTGATATTTGCATCTCTATTAGACATTACTTGCAAACTTTGCTTTTGTGATCTTACAGTGAAAGAATAAACGTCAAGGACATTTTCCCACACGCTTTCTTATGGTAATGCCAGTAACCTAATGACGCTGTGCATTGTGGGGCTTCTCAGAAGCTTAAAAAATATGAGCACATGAACCCAAACAGCATCGATTTAATCCCTGATGAATCATAAAAATCTATGTTGTAATACCTTCCCAGCAGCATAGGTAGAAAAAATATTACAGTGATAATATATCCCACAGAGTGGAAAGAAATGATCGGGCACTGCCCTCGTTCAAAAATATTTATTGCACTCTCTTGCGCTTCACTCTTTCCACAAGGGCATGATGAAATACTTCTAATTTCATTATGACCTTCAAACATCTCTGCTCCATTTGCAGATAATGTTGATAAGAAAGACAGGGGGCACTGGGAAGCATTTGCTCGTGAAGCGCACGCCACAGAGCGGCACACACCAGAGAGAAGTGGCACGCAAATAGCTCCCCCAGAGAGACTACGGGCTGTTTGCTTTTCTACAGGCACAAAACTGAGATATGACTCATAAACTTGGCTGATGTTTGTGACTGCAACTAACACTACCAGTAATGGATTGAATGAATGGAAGGGGTTGTGTGTGTGTGAGATCAGGGCAAATAGTATGTCAATTTGATCACGCAATAGTGTCAGGGAATCGCAAACATGCTCCTTGAGCATCACATGCAGCCTGCGGTGATGCTGGAGCTGTATGACAGCGCATTGTTCTTTTCAGCCACTTGGGTAAGGTATAATTGGAGAATTTATGATTGTATACACTGTACAAAAATGTTTGTAATTTTTACAGAAAAATACTGTGCTATAATAACATGTGAATTGGTTAACTGCAAGTTACCTCGCCATATATGGTGAAAAACTGTAAATGGTTTATCATTGCATTTATCAATGCATTATATGTAACTTTACTGTCAAATTTATGGCTTTTGCAAATAAATACTATGAATAACAATATTATTTAGGGTGAAAAACAGTAAAAGGACATTCCCAGAGACGGTTATTATCTAAAACTAACTATTAAAAACATTTCAAATAAACAAATCAAATAAAAAAAAAACATAAACTAAATGAAAATAAGAAATGTCGCCTTGGCAATAAACTGAAAAAAGTTAAAGTTGAAGCACTAAAATTATTACCTGGAAATAAATAGCACTAAAACTAGTTAAAACTGAAATAAAAATAAATTAAACCTAAACAGCTATATAAGTACATAAATCACAAAAGTACGAAATCACTAAAACTTTAACTAAAATTAACAAAAAATATAAAAATTAAAGCTAATTCAAAATGTTACACTGCCCAGAAGTCCCTGCGATACACATTCACGTACACTTTTTTTTTTTTTTTTTTTTTTTTGTACATTAGGGTGTTTTGTGTTATATTTTATGTTATTTAGTTATTGCATTATTTTAGTGCCATGTGTGTTTTGTCTTTGTGTATTGTATTGGCTGTGTGTTTTCCAACTCTGATTCATCATGTGACTTTCTATTGTGTCCCCTGTATTATTGTTCAAGTACGTATATTAATATTATGGGCACTATCATACACCCGGCGCAATGTGGCACCAGGAGCGACGCAAGTGATTTTTGCTAGTTTCAGCCCGACGCAGTTATCATTTTCACGTCCTGTGCCATGTTGTTTAAATAGCAAATGCATTTGCGCCCATTTGTGTGCCCATGGGCGAGCTGGTCTGAAAACGAGGTGTGTTCAGGCGCATTGTTGGCGTGTTGCTATTTTGAGTCAACTGAAAAAGACTGCACCATTGACCAACTGAAACCTGGTCTAAAGTCAATGGCACAATATTTGTTTTGTTATTTAAAGAGCGTGTTACTAATATGTGCCTATATGCAGGTGCACAACGCGCGTACACTCTGCTTATTACACACACAGGGATGCGCAGCAGCACACAAACATGCCAAATATTAAAAATAAAAGGATTACAATGTACAAGATTATTAATGTGTGCATAAAGATAAAAATGCTTTGGTGGAATCCAGTTTGTCCCGTAGATGGTCTGCTCGCGCTTTAACCTCGCGCACGAGCAGATCCGTTTCCTCACTAGAGAAGCTTTCAGTTTTTCCGCTTGTAAATTCTGCCATGTAAATAGTGAATCTGCCATGGTGTGAGTGCAACCGGCTTTTAAAGGGAATGGGAGATGAGACTCATTGGTTTATTGCACATTACGCCCAAAACACACCCATTACTCAGTAAGAGAATAGGGACAACCCTTTTAGACCATGCGCCGGGCGCACCGACCATTTTTCCCGTCGTTAATCTAGCAAAAGTGGATTCGGACACGCCCTAAGCGCACTTGCACCGTGCGCTTTAGACCATGCGCTTAGATCGTTAGAATAGTGCCCTCTATCATTTAAAGCTGCAGTCCGTAACTTTTGGCGCTCTAGTGGTTAAAAAACAGAACTGCATACGTCTTGTGGAAGAACATTGTAGCTGTAGCTAATTCGCTGTTGAGTCACGCAGGTACTCCGCCACGGTGTCGACCCAACCCAGTCTAAAATAGTCTGAATATAAACACTTATTATAGGTGTACTGTAGTGATTCAGGATAAGACAAATCATGACAAATCAAATAGATTCATGATGTACATGCTCATTATATAATTTTTGTAAATTTTGAACACAAAAAAGTTACAGACAGCAGCTTTAATGAAATATATGTTTTAAAGTTGTATAAGATCACATCCTGTAAAACTGGAAACATTGTCGCAGTATTTTCTTTATGGTGAATTTCTGGCAACCACAACTGACAGTATTTTTTACTGTAAATTAAATGGGATATTATTTTATATTATAGTAATGAAGAATGACTGTGAGTCGCTACTGTAATCAACCACAACGACAATGAGAACCACATCAGTCTGCCCTGATTGAGCCGCCCTGAAACTTCCCATGATGCTCACATGCATTTTAAAGTTTATCTTTTATTAATGTGTCTCTTATTAAGATGACAGCTCACGATCAGGCTTCTCCTGAGAATTCACATGGGTTGAGAAGCATATATGCAAAGAAGAGATAAAGACACAAGCTACTAATGATGACTGGTGCTGCTTGAGAGTGGAGAAGCACAGATGTCACTTACTAATGAAAAACAAGTTCCTCCTACAATCTTCTCAAACTACTACTAACCAGTGAATGTACTAAAGGATAATATCTGACCAAGATCAGAACTGTTTTGCAATATTTATATGTGCAAATATTCAAGAGATTAAATGCATGGCATGCAAGCAGGAGAGAAATCTTAAACTTGCCTACACTCTTAAAAATAAAGGCTCCTAAAAAGGGATTTTTGCAGCAATGTCACAGAAAATCAATGTTTGGTTCCCCAACCTTTCAGTGAACAGTTCTTAAAATAACAATTTTTTCTTAGTGTAAAGACATTTTAATAATCTTTAAGAGCCCTTTTTCTACTATAAAGAATCTTTTGTGCAATGAAAAGTTTCCATGGATGTTAAAGGTTCTTCATTGAACCATCAAAGCCAATAAAGAACTTTTATTTTTAAGAGCATAAGATGGTTTGCTGGTCTTCGAGGTTAAGTTCATTCAAAAATGAAAAATTGTCATCATTTACTCACCCCCATGTCGTTCCAAACCCGTAAGACTTTCGTTCATCTTCGAAACACAAATTAAATGATTTCTGTCCCTCCATTGACAGTCTACGCAACTACCACTTTGACGATTCAAAAAGTTCATAAAGAGATTGTAAAACTAATCCATAGGGATCGAGTGGTTTAGTTTAAATTTTCTGAAGAGACTCTTTATATGACGAACAGATTGAATTTAGGCTTTTATTCACATATAAACATTGATCAGCGAACATAAACAGAAGCTCAACCGAACCTGATTGATATAAAAACAAACCTCATTGGTTCTCGTGGAAGCTCAAATGTGCTGCATAACACAAGAATGAACCTCACTGGTTCTCGCAGAAGCTCAAATGTGCCGTGTAACACGAGAATGAACCTCATTGGTTCTTGTACATCAAGCAAACATGCTTGAGCTTCCGTTTACCACAACTGATGTGTGAGCTGATGAATGTTTAAATGTGAATAAAAGCCTAAATTCAATCTGTTCATCATATAAAGTGATCGAGTCTCTTCAGAAAATTTGGACTAAACCGCTCGATTCATATGGATTAGTTTTACAATCTCTTTATGAACTTTTTGAATCGTCAAAGTGGTAGTTGCATAGACTGTCAATGGAGGGACAGAAATCTCTCAGATTTCATTAAAAATATCTTCATTTGTGTTCCGAGGATGAACAAAAGTCTTATAGGTTTGGAACGACATGAGGGTGAGTAATTAATGACAGAATTTTCATTATCCCTTTAACTGGTCTCCCGCCCTGACTTGTAAACACCAGTTTGGCTTAAACCAACTTCAGTTAAATCAAAAGTACAGTACATTGATTGAAAGCTTAATGTCTAAAAAACAACCAAATGCTTTTACCAATGCAAACAGCCCTCATAATGATCTCAGACTCCCAGTGAAGCACAGCGTAGGGATGGAACCCAAAATGATGCATTTAGAGCCTGTTGTCCGATAAACATCGATCTTTGTCACCTTCGGCTTGCTCACTGGTGGCTTTAGACATTAAGGCACAATTTTCTGTACAGCTGCTTTGAAACAGATTGTGAAAAGTGCTATACAAATAAAATGACTTTAAAATCAAATGGTACACAATAATAATAAAAATATTTAAGTATTATTAACTATTATTAATATTATTTTAATACTTAAGTATATATAAAGAGAGAGAGAGAGAGAGAGAGAGAGAGAGAGAGAGAGAGAGAGTTAAATATGCAGCAAATGACTACTTCCACTTCCTCAGCAATGCATAAACGACAGCCTGCGTGTGCAGCATATTTTTCCATTATATTTACTCCAAACACAATATTATATTAAACAACGCTAGTCTCTTTGTATACTTTGGAAGGACAATACTGATGAAAGTCTTTCCTTGAACCTTTCATGGAACAAAATTAAAGGCTATGAAATCACAGTCAATTGGTTATCGATTTCTCCTGCTGCACAGTGGCCCCAAACAAACTTAAACAATGCACTGCTGCTGCCATTAGACGCATCCAATTGAAAATGTAGACAAATGATTCTGGTGTCTTTCAAAGCCCGGTGAGGAGCAGCATTACTCACCATCGGCCCATGTATGTGAAGGCAGTTCAATCACTGCACCTCTTTGTTTCGAAATGAAATGGAGATCACGTACAACAATCAAGACTGCAGTTTGATATATTTTATGAAATACTTAATGGATCTGTTCATTTTCTAATGACTTTGATAAACTAAAGCCTTTAGACGGTAAATAATGGATATGTTTTGTGTTGAAAGTCAATGTATTCATAAAATAGGCAGGCAGGGCAGACAGCAGTGAGAAAAAAAAATGCAAAAGGCAAATAATAAAATGCAACTAACCATACAATGATGCATAGTTGAAAAAGCAAAATGAATAGGCTTCTAAAATACAAATATGCATATATATAACAATGCAATTATATATAAGAATGCAAGCTGTTACCAAGGCCAAAGGAGGCCATACAAAAAAAAAAAAAAAAAAAAAAAATTAATAATAATAATAATATATATATATATATATATATAAAATCGATTAAAAAAATTAACTCGATTAATCACACAATTTTTCTGTGATTAATCACGATTAATCACAATTAAAAGCACTTAAGTTTTTATACGTTTTTAATATATTTTATAATGTAATCATTTCACAGTTAATCTCCAAATTAAAACAACATAAAGAAACAACATAAAGACCCTATATTTTAAATATTTGTTTATTGGCATCTTTTTATGAATGAAGGCCAGTATCACTAATACTAATACAGCTACTGATGTCTCGATGAAATTGATTTTTCCCCCAATTTTAAACATTATAAATTATAGCCATTCAACATTACAGTGTAATTGAAAGCTATGTCATTTTTACATTTATTAGGCTTCAAAAATATAACAACTTTTAATTTAAATGAACTTAACATAAACCCATAATAAATGTCATATTTACCTGTGCCTTTCCTACCTGTCTAACAGATAGGAAAAATTCAGAAATTGAATAAAGTTACCGCACTGCATGATTTATAGCCTAAATTAAATATAGATTAATCATTATTAAAGCTACAAAAGTTCTTTAGTCAAGAGCAGTGAGTAATTTTCTCTGTTACTTTGTTCTTTCATTATCTTCAATGACAGACGGCATTAGTGGTTGCTGTCACTTTAAGAGCTGCCGCTGCTGCACATGACGTGGATCTCTCACACGTCCCACTTTCTCACAACTCTTTACTTTCGTATAAGACTTTATTTAACTCATTCAAGGCTGCTCTAATGAGGATACTCAACAAAACGGACATTTGTGGCATTATTTTTGTGTGTTATTGTGTGTGTTATTGCTCGATTCTGGCGCGCATCTTATATATATATATATATATATATATATATATATATATACATACACACACACACACACACACATATATAAGCAAGTAAAGATTACAGTACATTACATACTATACATTTGGTTCTTCATAGCTACCTGTTTAATGTAAAACCCTGATTTAAAACATGACAATGACTTTTTGCGTACGTGTGCGTTTGACCCTTTGCATTGCGTAAGATGCATTAGCCCTGAATCTTCATCTTTTGAAAACTGATCTTAATGATATTTTACTCCACAGGTTTGAAGGTGTCTGTGGATGCATCTGTTATCAGCATTTCCTTCAAGTTAACCTTAAAGAAGACAGTCCACTGAATGTCAAGCTTTACTGTCTGGACCATTTTAAAATGCCAGTTATTTATTTTGACAAGGTGGAGCGACCTGAGAGATGCCACTTTTTCCTGCCAATGAACTAAATGACACAACGCCGCAGCCCAGAAGGGGTGGATTTGGACACTGGGCTTTTTGAACCTGGCCAGAGCTCCTGCTGCTCTTTTTGAAATGGCAGAAATTTGATTGAATAAATGGTGATTTGAAAGGCCTCCGCTCCCATCAGCGGATCCTTTGGACGAGCCGAATGATCGTGATTGAATGCAAAATCTGCACACCGCCAAATACAGGCTTCAGATTCCAGGGGTCTCATACTGGGCTCGCATTTTAAACTGACTTGATTTTCTATGAAATTAAAGACAAGAAAATGAAAGGTCACCGAACCTGGTGGACTTGTATGTGTTGTATTTCTGGACATGAATGACGGCTGTTCAATTGAGCAGAAATTGGATGGGTGAGGTGGAAGTCTATGAGAGAAAGTCTTCAGCACAGAAACAGAACGAGGCCTTGGATGACTTTTGCTTCTTTTGCTCTAATTTACACTCATAAAGGATGCTTTCCTGACACTCAAAAACGACCCCAAGGACATCCTGTTGCAATTCAATCTAACATGCAAAATGGAGAAAGAGTTCTGTGTGAAATTAATGGCCCCATGGACCGTCATTTTTATAGTTGTTGGCAAGAGAACCTCTGGGTATCCGTGAGGTTGCAGTAATGGTGTTGCTTACAAAGAATCTGTCAGTGCAAACGAACTCACTGCATTCCTCCCAGACGTCCAATATAGCGCAGCTCAAAGACAGCTCGTCCTCTCGCCGTACGCCGCTCGAGAGGTCCTGGGCTTCAAAATGACCTTTTTAAATGGTGGCAACGAGCCACTGACCTTTTCAGGTAGAGGCAGCAGAGCATGATCAAGTGTAACCTCGAATTCACAGATGAACACTGAATAGTAATTGTTCATTTAGAAGTACATTCTCACTGTTCCACATGCAAACTCTCACTATGAGACAAATAATATACTGTTTGCAATATCTATCTATCTATCTATCTATCTATCTATCTATCTATCTATCTATCTATCTATCTATGCATTTGTTTACCTGTCTATCCATCTATCCATCCATCTATCTATCTATCTATCTATCTATCTATCTATCTATCCATACATTTGTTTATCTATCTATCTATCTATCTATCTATCTATCTATCTATCTATCTATCTATCTATCTATCCATCCATGCATTTGTTTATCTATCTATCTATCTATCTATCTATCTATCTATCTATCTATCTATCTATCTATCTATCTATCTATCTATCTATCTATCTATCTATCCATCCATGCATTTGTTTATCTGTCTATCCATCTATCAATCTGTCCATCCATCTATCTATCTATCTATCTATCTATCTATCTATCTATCTATCTATCTATCTATCTATCTATCTATCTATCTATCTATCCATCCATCCATACATTTGTTTACCTGTCTATCCATCTATCAATCTGTCCATCCATCTATCTATCTATCTATCTATCTATCTATCTATCTATCTATCTATCTATCTATCTATCTATCTATCTATCCATCCATCCATACATTTGTTTACCTATCTATCTATCTATCTATCTATCTATCTATCTATCTATCTATCTATCTATCTATCTATCTATCTATCTATCTATCTATCCATACATTTGTTTGTCTATCTATCTATCTATCTATCTATCTATCTATCTATCTATCTATCTATCTATCTATCTATCCATGCATTTGTTTACCTGTCTATCCATCTATCCATCCATCCATCCATCTATCCATCTATCATCTATCTATCTATACATTTGTTTACCTATCTATCTATCTATCTATCTATCTATCTATACATTTGTTTACCTGTCTATCCATCTATCCATCTGTCCATCCATCCATCTATCTATCCATACATTTGTCTATCTATCTATCTATCTATCTATCTATCTATCTATCTATCTATCTATCTATCTATCTATACATTTGTTTATCTATCTATCTATCTATCTATCTATCTATCCATCCATACATTTGTTTACCTGTCTATCCATCTATCCATCTATCTATCTATCTATCTATCTATCTATCTATCTATCTATCTATCTATCTATCCATCCATTTGTGCATTCGTTTACCTGTCTATCCATCTATCAACCATCCATCATTCTACTCATCTATCTATCCATCCATACATACATAATAGCATTTGTTGACCTGTCTATCCATCTGTCTATCTATCCATCCATCATTCTAGCCATCTATCTGTCCGTCCGTCTATCCATCGGTCCATCCGTCCGTCCGTTCCATCCATCCATCCATCCTTCCATCCATTCCACTTCATTGCATGCATCCTGTTTGCTACATTAATTCAAATTCAATTCAAATTCAGAAACTGAAATGGAATTTAAATCTGAATGGTGTACAACCCTGGTTTTCAAACACTTTCCCCAAACACTCCTTCTGTTCCATCAACATCTGCACGATTAACATAAAAGCACTGTGAAAGTGCACAACAGTAGTTTGTTGACTTTACCTTAACCCCTGGATGATTGACATCCCATCACCAAAAATAAATCTTGCGGATGCATTAGCCAGCAGTCCCGATGGTTTTGCAGATCCAGTGGAGGTGGATCTGACGGCTGGCGTCAGAGACCGACACTATCAGGCATTACATCTCTGCCACTCAGAAACAATGGATGAACAAACCAATTTCACACAGGCATGCATAAGGTCAGACAACTCCTACAAACGCCCTCCATGAGGAAGTGCACGTACCGCCCAGGACGAAAGATGTTTGGAAACGGAGACAGAGTGAGCGCAGGAACGAGGGGTGGAGAACAGGAAAAGGCTGACATACATGCTGCTTATACGCCACATTTCTTATTTCTACAACTGTTGGAACTGTCAGTTCCACAACACAGCCAGAGGAAAAAAGAACAAGATCTACACTCGTCTTCCAGACACTCTGCCAGAAACACACTATTAGGGCAATACTTTTGCAACTCACTCAGCACCGGGGCTCGTCTTTTGGTGCCGAAAAATGCTAATCAGGATGCTACCGCCGGTCTCTCTAGGCTAGGTGAAAAAGGTTCATAAACAACCTCACCAGTCTCTTTCTGAGGCCACTGGAGTGTCTCTACGACACCACAGATGGGCTTTGTCTTTCATATCGGACTGAAAAATCAATCTCGCGGATTTCACAGTGAGACTGTCAGAGTTTTCTATGAATCTTCCACACATCTGATGCCCATAACGCCTTGAGGCCCTCTCTCCCTCTCTCTCTGTGAATCATGCTTCGACGGAGTCTCACTGTCAGGTCCACACTGAGCTATTTATAAAGAACAGAGGTTTCCAGATTCGGATCCAAGATGACCGTGTAGGCCTGCAGCAGGGCAGGTCCGTCCCACACGCTCCCCTAAGGCTCTGACCTTCTGTTCATCGTAACCGTCCAAATCGGCGAGACCCTACCGCATGTTTTTCAACTGTTTAAAAAAGGAGACAAAATAAAGCTGAGAGGGTTGGGCAAAGATTTGCAACAAAATAAAACATTTTAGAATGATTTTATTTGCTGGGCTGTCTCATTTTTCATATGAAGGACTCAATGCCAAACAACAGACAGCTGGGACGTGCAAAACTACATACTTTCAAAATCAGCTAGGTAGATTGCTTAAACAAGTATTCCATTAAAAGGTCTTTAGAAAGGACTAGGGCTGCATTTACACTGGCACAAAAAAATCTGATTTTTTACTCACATCTGACACAGATCGGAATTTGCTGCACACGTGTAAAGATGAGATGACGATTTTTCAAATCCGTTCTGAGCCTCTTCCAAATGTGTTTTTAAATCATACATATCTGGACATCTGACCTACGTCTAAACATGTATATCCGATTCCCCTTGGAATTCCAAGCTCCCACAAGGTGAGTGTGACACGTTTGGCCACAAAGATTAAAGCTTTTTAATGTCATATTATGAAGCAGACGTGCCTGTCTGCGCTCCCACTAAAACTCACAGCTTTTTCTTTTTACTAAGGTGGAAAGTTTATAGTTAAGAAATTGTACACGCACAGAAACATTCAGGAGCATAGGAACTGTTTTTCAACCTCTGCTCTGTGAATTTTTTAAAATAAAACCGCTACTGAAAGCTACATTATAGGCTATATCTCAGCAACGAGGTGATAACTTCACTGTTTTTGTAAATAAACTAACAAGCTTCACTATTGCATATTGCATACACTCACAATCTCTGTCAAGTTAAAAGTTAAACTTTGAAAACCTCAAAGATGTCTAAAACTGTGGTAATTCAAGCTTCACTTGCTCCAAAAAAAGGAAAATACCTCATTATGCTATTTATGTACGGGTCAGGGGACATGATTAATTGCAAATTTGTTTAGTGACATTATTATTTTTCATGATTAATCACATTTTCATGTTAAACTGACAGCCCTTGTTATAACATCTAGCCTTAGAAGAACAGTGGAAGGAAGGCTATTCATGCAAAGAGTTTTTAAAATGATATGAAGCACATATGGATAAGGTGTATAAAGGGGAAAGAGAAGACCTTGAATTAAGAAAGAGCGCAAAACATGAGAGAAGGAACAGAGTACTGAGAAAATTACCAATTAAATGAACCGTTATTGAATTCCATGGAATGAATATATCGCTTTTGGCTAAATTTAATTGTACATTTTACTGCACACCCACTATTTGGCATGAGCTCATATGTAGAAATAAAGAAGAAGTAAGATACAGTTAAAACATTTAGAATGATGTGTTTTGTTGTTGTGTCATACGAGTTGAAGCCTTGTGTGTAACTTGAAAGGGTAAAAATAACCGAAGACACAGCCAGAAAGCACAGAAATAATCAATCATAAATATCAAGTTCAATACTCCTGATGAAAATAATATTATATATATATTATATAATATTTAGTATTACTAATATAGACACTGAAGACTGGAGTAATGAAGCTTTGCCAACACAGAAATAAATTACATTTTAAAATATATTCAAATAGAAAACAGCTATTTTAAATTGTAATAATATTTCACAATATTATTTTTTAATCAAATAAATGCAGCCTTGGTGAGCATAAGAGACTTCTTTTGTCATAAAGCATAAAAAAATCGTACCGATCCCAAACTTTTGAACGGCAGTGTATATATGACAGATTGGCAACATTAGAAAAATAATTAAAAAACAAACAAACAAACAAGCTGCTTCCAGTGGTGACCAAGAGAAAAGACACTGCCCGCTGTGTACAATTACTGGGCAACTGGGCATAAATTTCTTTGAAGTGGCAACAGATCAAACAAATTAATTTGGGATTGGACCGAAAAGGCACCAGAGCTGTTTGGAATTGCCTTTGAACAAAGACACGGCGGAAAGACATCTCGTGGATCCAAACCCACAAGGCACAGTCAGATCCTGTAATTCATGTTTAAGACAGGAGACTGCATGGGGAAAGTAATTGGTTTGGAAATTCCGTACAGTACATTTACAGCATTGTGTCTCCTGAGGACTATTGAGGAACGCCATGTGATGAGTCCTCCAAACATTTCCACCCAAGCGCTCCACAGACATGCACTTATACAGCGCACTAAAACTGTAATGTTTAGTGCAGATAGTACTTGTCTGGAAAATATCCTGCATAAAACTAGCCTCCACTTCAAATTCCATGCTTTATCTTCATTGTACATGTTGAATAAAGTAAGTTAAGTACAAGTGACAAAGCCTCTTTTCCTTTCAATCATATTTTGACCTCAAGACAGCAAAATCTCATTGTCTCAGAAACAATGGTTTCTTTCCACCATTCGCCAGCTCTACAAAAAACACATTTTCAAGAACTTCTGGATTTCTGTAAATGTACAACTGAAACAGAACAAAGGCGCGTATTCAAAATGGCTGAAAGAGGAACATCTCATCAATAAAAGATCCAAGACCCTCAAGATGTAACACTATCAGACTTTTGCGCACACATTCGCGGTTATGAGTTTACATTAGAATTAGCTTCAAGAGCACAACTGCAGATAGCCAATCTGTAAGGCAAGAACATGAAATAGGATTGTATTAAACTTCATTTGAGGAAGGATTTGGTTTTAAATAAAGAAAACACGGACAAGACGGTTGGATCATGTATAATTAGCAAAGCAGAACATGGAAAGGAAAAACAAGGGCGAACTGCTTTCGTACAGCACCAATTTTCCGACAAATGGAGAACTTATTCCAGTTCTTTGGTAAAAAAGGGTTGACCACATGTTATTCTCTACAATTGCGTCAAACGACATTTTATGAGACTAAACTGGCTGTATTTTGTCTGTACAACTTGCTCGTTTGGAAAACCCAATTAAATAGTCTTTCATTCTTGATTTCATCCAGCAAACCAGGAATTTGTGAATCTTTTTTGGACAAATCTGACTTTTTGGAAGGTTAATGTAGTTGTTAAGCCATTAAAGCAACAATCTTATTGTTAACAATCTTAGGTGAGAGGGTCGGCTTCATTCAGGTGCCGCGATATTAAAATATCGCAAATAACACACAGAGGAAAAAGATGAGAAGATCAACACAGAGGGCCAATATTTTGACCATCAAAAATGCATTCTGCTTCTTTCTAATAAACATATGAATAGTAAATTGAGTACTCAAGGCCAGAACACTAAAAAAAAATAAAAATCAGGAAATCATTAATATTTCATCTTCATGACTTCAGAAGAGGAGCCAGGTTTTTTGCCTCTTTCCATTCGAAATTTAAATGGCATAGAGCGATAGATGACAGCACTGGGAACTAATGACTCAAATGCCACTGCCATGTCGTCACTTTTTCTCCTCTCTCCCCTGAGAGAAATAAATGAGCGGTAAATATCAAGAGGAAATGAACGCAATCCGTAACCTGTGATGTATAATCCCAGAAGAACCGAGACACCATGAATCTCCGCTTTCTCATTTGCTTCTTGTTGAATGTGTTTACTGGAACGCAACTGAAGTTGGCAGAAACCACAGAGACCGCATGTTTTTTGACCTTCTCCTCGTCTCCGTAATGAAGGGTAGCTGCTGTGTTATTAATTGCCTGATTGGTGAGCTTGAATCCATCCATGAATTGGTCAAGAGCCTCATTCGCTGAAGAGGCAACTCCCTCCCTGTGAGGAATCTGTACAAATCAAAATGGAGGTTTCAAGCTTAAAAAAAGAAAACAAATGACCAAAGAATACCATAAAAGTGATCCATCCCACTTGTGTCAAGTCTTCAGGTGTTTTTTGTGAGAAACAGACTAAAATTTGCAGCCATATTCACTGACAATTTCACTGTGACTGGATCAGTGAGCTCAATTCATCAATGAATCATTCAGAGACCTTTTGTGAATCTGATCAACTGAACCGACCCAATTCTAAAAAATGATTCCTTTACAAATGTGACATCTTTGTGAAATCAACGTTTATTTTGGTCTATTCCTCACACAAAACATTATAAGGCCTTGGAACTCTTAGCATTCAAGTCTTTTGTGATTCTTGTGCATCTATTTTGAAGCTTGAAGCTTTCGGTCCTAAATCAATGTGATAGCATGGAAAAGAGTGACCACACACAAACCAACACAAAGAGAGTGAATTACAACAGACTTTTCAATTTTCATTGGAGTGATTCCTCTATGAATCCTCATGCTTGGAAGGGAATTAGCTTTAAAAATGTAGCAGTTTAACTGCGTAATTCTGGGGGTTCATAAAGAAATCACATTTCTCGAAAATGAAATCATCTCAATGACAACACATCTGTGCAACTTTACAGTAAAGGTTGCAAGCCAACCAAAGTTCACGTCTCCCCGCTGAGCAGCCCTTGGCTCAGAAACACTTTGTTTCCATCATTCATTCATTTTCTGCTTCACACTTGCAGCTGGTCTGCTTTCTCTCTCTCTATCTCTCACTCTGAATATGCACACTGTAGCATACAACACCCTTGAAATGTGTGAGGGAAGTTAAAGTCTAAGAGTTTGGCACTCACATTAATATGAATTGCTCCTCACATCATTCTGCATATATTTTCCCTCACTCATGTTGTGAAAAATGCATGTTTATTCAGCTATGAGATCTAGCCTTTCAATGAATCCGCTGATAAATAAGTGCAAAACTATTAGAAAACACTGAAATGGCAAAAGTGAATTTGTTTTTAAATCCATAGAAACATGTTGGAAGCAGTTGTGGCCAATTGGATTTGGCACAGGCAAATGTAAAAGTAGAACAACATGGTACTACAAAACAACAAAATTTACATTTCCTGAAGGAAATGCCAGCGCTTGCAAGAGCAACACAGCGTAAAAGTTTTTGGATGATTGATAGTTTGTTAACCCAAATAGGCTATATAGTGGCACCAAAAAGTATCTAGACACCTAAAAAAGGAAAATTCTGTCATCATTAACTCACCCTCATTACAAATCTTACTTTCTTTCTTTTGAAGAAAACAAAAGAAGATATTTTGAGAAATGTGGGTAACCAAACAGTTTTGGACAGTTCCCATTATCTTCTACAGTATGTTAAAAAAAAATTGGGTGAACTATCCCTTTAAGACAAACGTTAAAAAAATTAGATACAAAAATATCCATATCTTTATACATAGAAGAATATATATATACCCACACATGCACCACACACACATTATATATATATATATATACATACACACACTATGTTCCCATTACAATTCTTGGCCATTAATTCATATTCAAAACATCTCTCTCATCAGTGTTTTGTATATGAAGCCACTGTTCTTTATGCTTAATTGCTTCATCAGGCTTATGTGAAAGGCCAGTATTTACTGACACAAAGATGAAGACATCTCACCATATGAAAACATGACCGATAACCCTTGAAGACAGATATAAACATTTTAATCACAGCTGTGAGGATTTTCACTCGGCAAGGGCATTTACACACACACACACACACACACACACACACACACACACACACACACACACACAGCTGCGAGTTTCCACTGGATTTCTGAAGCATTTCTGAAAAATTCATAATGACATCCCCTCTGGATGAATCCAATCATGTGCTTCTGTTAAGAGAAAGAACTGCCATATTTTGTGGATTCTAAAATAACATATTGGATCATGACCTCTACAAGAAGTTCTTGGGTCTCGTGTATGAATATTGTGTACGCGCAAATGGGTTATGTAAGGAATAAATAAAGATTTCAAGAGTCAATTATTCCACTTAAGCTACCATTATCAAAAGCACATGTCCATTAAACATGTTTATCTCAAGACGTTATTCACCTTTTCAACCTTACAGACGTCACTGATTAAGTATTCTGCTCAAAATAGCCCTAAAGCCATCGTTATTAGTTGGGAAAAACATTGCAAAATGATAAAGAACTGCAATGGCAAAGTATAGAAAACGAATCCCCCAAAACCCCGTCAACCAATCAGAATCAAGAATTCAAACAATTCTGTAAACAAACGTAATCAGAACAAATGGCTGCATATGTGTCATGCACCAGAAGAGAACGAAATTGCACAAACAGAAAACACTTGCTTTCCATCAATTTTGCGACGTGCAAATGGATCTGACCAGCACTGCGAGATGACCTGGGTTAAACCGTGATTCATGCATTTGACTGATAATGGAGTAGGAAACAGACTCAAGCTGTGTGTGATGGTTGGTCTCTTGGTACATAATCTCGTAGTAATACGTCTTGCAATGTACCATAACTTGGAGAGAGTGTACAATTTTATCAGCTATCAGATGATAGTACTTCACATTTTCAGTATGCCGAATATCAGATACAGATCATACGAAAGAAATCTTCAGCGTGTTTATGTGAGGTTTTGCCCAATCAATTTTGGGTAACACTTGATTTTTTTAAGGTGACATAGGTACACATTACTACATGCACTTACTATAGTAATAACAGTAAATTATGCATAATTACAAGTAACTAACCCTAAACCAAACCCTAACCGTAAGTACATGTATTTAATTAATATTACTCAGTACTTACTACATCACCTTAAAATAAAGTGTAACCCAATTTTGTACAAATCATAATGTTAAACGAGACCTATAATGCCCATTTTACAAGATGTTTTACAAGATGTACAAGATATAAGTCTCTGGTGTCCCCAGAATGTGTCTGTGAAGTTTCAGCTCAAAATACTCCACAGATCATTTATTATAGCTTGTCAAATTTGCCCCTATTTGGGTGTGAGCAAAAACACGCCGTTTTTGTGTGTGTCCCTTTAAATGCAAATGACCTGCTGCCTCCGGCCCCCTTTCCAGAAGAGGGTGGAGCTTTAACAGCTCGCGCTTTGGTTACTCAACAACAACAAAGCTGGAAAATCTCACGCAGCCAAAATGAGGATTGTCAGTAACGGTGTTCAGCCTTACATTGTTCAAACCGGAGTCGGACACTGATGGAGAGACTCAGGAAGAAGTTACAATCTGGACGTTTCTGAATGGTTAGTGGATAAATTCATGTAGTTGCTGTGGAGTTGATTCAACTCATCGACTAGCATGTGCCGTCATGTTAATCTTTTGTGCAAATCCAGCGTTGAATTGACCCTCGTTTGTGAAGCAGTCCGGCGTAAAATAACAGCATGGCAACAACACTCTACTACAACAACTCTTTCTCTACTCTAAAGCTGAAGACTGGAGTAATGACGCTGAAAATTCAGCTTTGCCATCACAGGAATAAATAACATTTTAAAATATATTTAAATAGAAAACAGTTCTTTTAAATTGTAATTATTTCACAGTATTACTGTTTTTACTGTATTTTTGATCAAATAAATGCAGCATCGTTGAGCATAAAAGACTTTAAAAACATGGTATGATAAGTTTTGTTAAATTTTAACATGTTCTGCCAATTAGTTGTGGATTTCCTCCAGTGTGGCAACTCTCTATCTGTGTTGCACCCATTATTGTCAGACTGCATCATTTCCGCAGCATCTCACTGGTCAACAGCTTTAAGATGGGTTCATCACAGTAACTATACAACGTTCAGAAGCAGATGCATTGACAGCTGCAACAACATCTTGTCACTGAGCATTCAATCATTTGTTAGCAACACCCACACAGAAAATGTTGAGCATGCATTTGTGCGCTAGCAAGCTAGCCAAAGTTCTGTGCTTCAAATCGTGGGATCAATCTACAGTATCCTGAGGGATGGTAAATAAAATATGTTCTGGATCATTCAAGAGTAAAATACACAGGAAAAAAAAAGAAGATTTTTCGAAGTTGTAAATAAAACAGGGATTATTGGAGTAGGTTTTACAAGAAAATACAATTTCAGCCTTTCAACATCAAAATTTCATGTTTAATTCAACATGAAAATTTTCAGTGTACATTATGAAAAATACCATGGTGCAGTGATGGAAAAAATACGGTAATCTGACAGATAACATGGTGCCAATTTGATGTACCATGGTACCAAATTCAAAGAATACCATGGTACATGTTCAAAAATGTAGTAATGCATGTAAATATTTAGTGTGTCAATTACAAAACTCTAAACAGACTATAATAAACTTTCCCAAGCACTCCTGGAATTATGAAAAAATGGCTCTGTCAGCGGCAGTGGATTTGTGGTTGTGCTCGGGGGAATAAATAAATAAACAAAGGCATTACAAACAAAATTAATTACAAAAGTAGGCGAGTAAATAAGCTGCCACACCTCTAGTTCAATTAAGAGTCGTTTGTTCGTTTTGAAGTGTCGTTAGTCATGACAGACAGCTCAGGCAGATGGGCTTCTTAAAGTTACAGTAGTCACGTTATTTATTGTTAGTTGCATAGAGTTTGTCACAAAAAGACGTGTGAGCCAACAAGAGCGTCCCTCTCCATCTCGCTAATTAGATACCGATCTATCTTTCATACACGCTTGCACACAAAAACAGACTCACAAACATACCGTAGATCAGCCAGACAAACTCAATCACATGCCTCAGACCTGTCAAGGTTAAAAACAAACGAATTCCCAGATAAATATGCATAATTCAGAGTCATTAACTACACACACACAGCCGATCACAATTTGCCTTATTAGGCAGTCATGTCATAACCAAGGAAAGACGATATTGCTCTCTGCTGTTAGATAAAACCTTCTCGTTCCTTCTCATCTCTTTCTGCTTTTATACTTATCTGAATAGCATCTATGAGCTGGACCGTGGGCAGAACAACATGGGGACTTTGATGACGGATGACAGAGAAAGTGGCGGTCCCTCAAGACTCTACCGTGTTCTGATGAGTTTCCTTCAGGCAATAATTAAAGAAAGCTGAGGTAAACACATTCCCTCCAGTGCTGGGATGACTAACTAACAAAAAGTAGAGACGCTACTGACTTAAAAGAGAAGCTCTGTCATTATTTACTCGCTCTCATGTCATTCCAAATCTGTTTGCTGTTATTTTTTTCCAAGGAAAACAGTGAAGTTGAAGACATTTTTGAAGAATCTTCACAAAGCTCTTTCCATACAATGACACTGCTAGCACAACAACATTGTAAAAGTGTTGTTCTATGTACACTACTGTTCAAAAGTTTGGGTTTTCACATTTTTTTTTTTTTTTTTTTAAGTATCTTCTGCTCACCAAGGCTGCATTTATTTGGTGCAAAATACAGTAAAAACAATAATATTTTGAAATATTATTACAATTTAAAATAGCAGTTTTCTATTTGAACATATGAATGCACTTTTGATCAATTTAATGCATTCATGCTGAAAAAAAAAAATACTGACACTAAACTGTTGTACAATAGTGTATGTCTTTCCAAGTAGGTGTTTATCAATAACACTATAGGTGCTTATAAGTAACAATATCAATCTCTTTCATTATTTTTCATCTTTTAAAAAATACTATTCTGAACTCAAAATATGCTATTGGTTACATGAACCTGAATTACAGCTATGTTTCTAAGGTTCCAGCTGTAGGAACTTACTACTAAACAGTATTATGACATTACTTTTCAATAGGGATGCACTTTTTACCACTTTTTTCCAGAACAAGTCTGATACTTTTATCTTTAGAACTTGCAGATACCGAGTACGGATACCTGTATTTTCATTGCATTTTTAGTTTTAAAAAATATTGGGCAGAGAAACCAAAAGAATATGAATCAAATAAGCTGGCTTAGTAAATAGATAATACCTTCAGTTATTTTCATGCCTAATTATGCCTGTTAAAATGTATTGTAGGAGCTACTGTTACTTTCACTGTTCATATTAATGCTCTATCATATTGTATCTTTAATAGCACAGTGAATATTTAGAGCTGCTCCAGCAGGGCTTAACCAGTCAAGAGCAGTGAGTGATTTTACTCTTTGTTTTTTGATGTTAGATTAACATTGAGGAGAAAGACAGCAGTAGGTTTATTAGGCTGCTGTCACTTTAAGAGCTGCACGTATCCAACATACTGTTACACGTTTTCTTTCTCAACTGTTTACTGTTTAATTTGTCATGATGTTAAAAGATTATTTCACCCAAAAATGAAAATTCTGTCATTAATTACTCACCCTCATGTCGTTCCACACCCGTAAGACCTTCTTTCATCTTCGGAACACAAATTAAGTTATTTTTAATAAAATCCGATGGCTCGGTGAAGCTTCGAAGCTTTACGAATCTTTTGTTTTGAATCAGTGGTTCGGAGCGTGTATCAAACTGCCAAAGTCATGTGATTTCAGTAAATGAGGCTTCGTTACGTCATAAGTGTTTTGAAATTTCAATGGTTCACCACTGGGGGGCGTGACTTTGGTAGTTTGATACGCGCTCTGAACCACTGATTCGAAACAAAAGATTCGTAAAGCTTCGAAGATTCATGAACCAGTGTTTTGAAATCGCCTGTCACTAGATATTTTTGAATAAAGTCGTTATTTTGTTTTTTTGGCGCACAAAAAGTATTCTCATCGCTTCATAACATTAAGGTTGAACCACTGTAGTCACAAGAACTGTTTTAAATATGTTTTTAGTAGCTTTCTGGGCATCTGAAAGTGTTAATTGTCTTGCTGGCAATGGAGGCCTCACTGAGCCATTTGGTTTTTATCAAAAATATCTTAATTTGTGTTCTGAAGATGAACGAAGGTCTTACGGGTTTAGAACAACATGAGGGTGAGTAATTAATGACAGAATTTTCATTTTTGGGTGAACTAACCCTTTAAAGTGTCAAAAACATTCATAAAGTTGAAGTATTTCCACAATATTTCTAAATGTCTTTTTTAAATTTCAGCTGTGGTTTCTAGAATGATTTTAAAACATTACTGTCTACAACATAACCTGAATATAACAAATAAAAAGGGTTTTATGGTTGCTGGTTAGTGAAGCTCAAAAAACACCATAAACGTGGTCATAAACGTAAATGTACTTTAAAAAATTCTAACACAAATAAAACAACATACAGGTTTAGAACAACATGAGGGTGAGCAAATAAATGTCAAATGTTTTTATTTTTGTGTGAACTACTCCTTTAGAAAAGATACAGTAACGTGACAGTAGATCAGCTGTTTTCAAAATAATTTATCTTGTCTAGTAACAAGCTAGAGGTGACTTATTGTCACAAAATGCTGCAGTGCTGTTTTTTGAAGTACTGAGTAGCTTTAGGGCCAGTTCACACAGAAAGCATTTTTCCATTTCACTGCGCTACTTTTCCATTGTTTTCTAATGAAAAAAACACATTCTGTGCGAATGGCCCCTTACCTGTCAATTATAATCAAAACTTAGTAACAATAAAACACGATCTACTACTAAAACATCCTACGTATTATTGGAAAGAGAGCTGCATAGCCAATGAATCAATTCATTCAGACAGTTCATGTAAATGAATCAGTTTAAAAAAGGAACGATTCACTGATTTGAGAAGTCTCCTTTTCAGTTAAACACAGCTGTTTATCACGTTTTCAGCTTTATCTAAACGTTCTTACAAGAATCTTTTGTCGTATTTAACGTAAAGTTGCTCAAAACTATTCAACTTTAATGCTGATATCATAATAAGTTTCATTCAGTTAAAAACCGTCAATGTTTCTGAGCCAAAGAAACACTTATCTGATTAAACCGTACAATCTAAACATTTATTTTGTAGTGTAGCTAAATACTTTTACAAAAAGGCTAGTTTTTAGATGAAAACGCTTTTTCTCTATGGTAAAACATGCATCACAGGGACACGTCAAAGTCAAAGCAGAACTCTACGGTCAGCGTCCAACCGTTGGCGTTCGCCCACAGGGTTAGTGTTAATACAATCTGCATAATGCAAAAGCATTTTGTGTGATACTCACACAGCTTTCTGGTCACAGAAGTCCCACGGAATTCACTCAAGCGAAAAAGTTCAAACAAAACCCGCCAATGTGAGATGACAGTAGCTGTAGTTGGAGATGCCAAGATTTTGAGCCCGGATCGCTCCCTGAAGTGGGCTTCAAGCGAGGTAGAGAAAAGCTGGCAAGTCTTTCTGCTGGGAGACTCTACTGATTGAAACCAAGAGAAATTACCCTGCGCACACCTCCAGCAACTGACTATACTAATGCGAAAATGCCGTATACCACAGCAAACATCTCTTATTAGCCGTTAACGAGAGACTCTGTGACCTCAAGTGAACAATACCTTCAAAATGTGTACGTTTTGTGGGTCTCGGCGAAGACGAACAAAGGTCACGTCAATCATGGCATTATAAGAGCGTGGGCTGCAACAGCCGCATGGCAAGTAGCTAGTAAACTGTCTTTATGCATGAAATCAGAAGCTAATCTGATTAAACGGCATGAAGAGTGAAACAACAGTTCATGCTTTTCTCGTTCCTTGAACTAATTCTCCAGAATGCCATTCATCTCGACTCAAATAGCAAGCTGACGCCTTTTATTTCTTGCCCAGAACAGACTTGACAGAGCCACGGGCTCGGGCTTAATTCGGCCCATTGCTCAGAGTTTCTCATTTGCATAATGAAAGAGAAAATTAGCAAGGAGAAGAAGAGCAGCAACCAAATGAAGCAATCTGGCAGCGTGAGCGAAATGGAAATGCAAGTGATTTGAATGCGGATTTCGCCCCCCCCCCCCCCTTGTTTGCAGGTTCTACCTTCACAACAGGTGCCGTGGCGGACGAAGGGGCTCCAGAGCGCTTGGCGGCGAGGTCGTTGCTGGCCGACGTGACGGCGATGGTCACGGGTGTGGGCAGGAGGGAAGGGATGACCGGGAGTGGGAGGAGTCCTGGACGGTTGTTGCCGTTGGCCACGGGCGGGGAACAGGTGCTGTTGCCCACGCCATTGTGAAGGCCGCTGGCTCGGTCACGACGATCCCAGGGGCCTCGATAGTCTCTCTCAAAGCGGTGATGGTGTCGTGACATCACTTCCTCTTAGAGGATACGTGGCGCTGTCTGCAACAAGAGTACACAAAGAGAGCGATAGCATTGATTATACCCTGTCAAAACACAGATAGAAATAGAATGCACCAAACAAATTGAGCTTCCTGGCAGGTTTGACGTGCAACACAACAAAACTTGCTGCGAACATCTCAATATCTGGCAGACAGTAGGTAAAAAAAGGCATCAGCCTTCAGCTGCATGTAAAAAATAACACATGAGCATTTAATACTGATAAGAGTGCTCGCATATGACTGAGTACAGCTCCTTTGTGTTCGGACAAACAGTTGGAGACATCCGTGAGTGCAAGATGTGCCATCTTTGGTCACTTTTCAGGCTGACCAAAGAAAGATTTTTTTGTTTTTACTTTATATTTTTAAACTTGTCAAAATAAATAAATAAATAAATACATATATTTAAAAAATTGAATAAATAATTGAATAAATTAAATTAAATTAAATTAAAAATTAAATTAAAAAACTATTTAAATAAATAAATTAGAATTAAAATAAAAACACAAAATAAATTAATTAACTAAATTAATAAAATAAACAAATAAGAATTTAATAGAATAAACAACATAAATAAAAATAAAAATAAATTAAAAAAAAAGATTGAATAAAATAAATAAATAAATAAATACAGGAAGATTAAATACTTAAAACTAAAAAAAAAATGGGGAAAAATAAATAAACAAATAAACAATAATTTAATAAAATACACAACCTAACAAATAAAAATAAAAATAAATAAAAAATTGGGAAAAATCAATTTAATTAATTAAATAAATAAATAAATAAATAAATAAATACAGCCAGATTAAACACTTCAAATTAAAAAAAATGGGGAAAAATAAATAAACAAATAAATAAATATTTAATAAAATAAACAACCTAACAAATAAAAATAAAAATAAATAAAAGAAATGGGAAAAATGTATTTAATAAATAAATAAATAAAATACAGCAAGATTAAATACTTAAAACAAAATAAAAGGTAATAAAAAATAAATATATAAAATTCTAAATACTTCCAGACATGGACTATCACTCCTTAAAATATGAAAACATTTATTGCTTCAAATCATAGTTTGATAACCTATATATATATATATATATATATATATAAAGAGTAAACTAATCCTAAACCATTTTAACATTTATTGTATTAAAATTAATTCAAACAATTTGTACAAAAATTATGACCATCCCTCAGTTGCAGCATCACTTCCATTTTAGACTGGTTTAAAAATAACATATGTGAGCCTTTAACACAGATAAACGTGTTCGCATATGATCAAGCACAGGCACATGGCTTCTTTGTGTTTTCACACATGAAAAATTGCCCATCTACTTATTATAATCCCGACTCTGCCAGCATTTATAAGAGGAAAAATGAGTGTTTATTTACAAGACCCACAAGGAAAAACAAGTTTGCAGGAAAACTTGCACTCTTCCAGATGGTTAAGAGTTCCGTCCAACTATCCTGAGTTTTCTTAACGGCTAAAATTGTACAGCTCCAAGGCCTCATGATTTTAATTAATCTAATCACCAGTTTTATTGAGCTTTACTGCTGATAGCTGTGCAGGACACGATATGAGAAAACAATGAACCAGCACCGGTTTAGCGTTAGCGCTGCGTTAGCGACTATGCTAACCTCATTTTCCGTTATTTGCAGTGTCTTCTTTATCTTGTCGTCATCCTCCACAGACATCCACATGTAATAACTCTGGAGACCCGAGGTTGTGAGTAGCATTATTAGTTTCTCTCTTTGTACGTGTGGGAACAGATTAAGCTGTTAGTAAAATAAGCCACTTTTGGCCGTTCTGCTGTTCTGCAACAAATTCAGGATTTATTGCGCTTTGGCTAGCTGTTTATATTGGAGTCAGCTAAACAAGACAGAAGTGTGGAATGAGGTTTACTATGGCTGTTGTTCAGTACTGTGGCTTTCGACCAAAAAGAGTACACAGCATGTGCTCAGAAGTAATCATGAAATATCAAGACCTCTCTTAATATTAACTCTTCAATATAGAAGAAAATCGTAAGAAATTCAGTAATACTGAGGAAGAAAGAATGAAAAAAAGTTCCAAATTAGCCATTAACAAAACAAATGTCATGAAGTGAAATGACTTGATGAGCACAGATTAAAACAAGCTGTGACTACATATAAGTAAATAAAAACATACATGTAAATACTTATAGTGCAACAGTGCCCGCCCACTTTTTCAGTGGTGCTGGTTCCAGAAGTATTTTTCCTCACTCATTTCTCCCATAGGGATTTTCAGGAAGTCTTCGTTAAAGCGTTATAAGCTATGAACCAAGCCAATCAGCTACGAGGTGAATCACAACATTACAAACTTTGATTTGAAGCATAAAAAAGTATTTGAAAATTGGACAAAAAGACAAATGTAGTTTAGTGATAGAAAGAACTACAATCCCATGAAGCATTGTGAACAGCATAATCGAGTTAAAAACAATGGAGAAACATAAAACTACTCATTTACAAACGCTGATTACATATATAAAAACAATATATTTTAAGTTTAATGCAAAATATGCATAAATATTTTGAGAGTGTAGGGAGATAGACTTGATTATGTCATTCGCAGTGCTTCATGGGAGTGGGCGGGTCTAAATCTTTTGTTGCGTTTTGTTTGTTTTGACTGATTGGTGGAATTTTCGGTACAGCATCATGGGTAATGTAGTTTTCACCATAAATTCCGCTGTTAAACATGATTATTTTAAAACTAAGTTGAGACAATGTGGGCTGACAGATTCAAAAGAATCAAATACTATCAATTAACAACCTTATATAATATATAATATATATAAATATAATAATAATAATAATAATTCCAGAAATAACACTAGTTTGGTGACAGAGATCAGCCCACTATTCACAACACATGACTGCATTATGTGATCTTGAATTCATCCCTTGTAATTACACTAAACTAAATCACACACATATATAAGCACACACAAATAGAGTAGAATACAGTACCCGCTAATGACACCACTGCCATAACTGCATCGCACGTTAAAAGCAACGCATTAATTATTCATGGCTTATAACAGATTGGCACCATTACATAGACGCCTCTAACATTGTAGATTCACACTAGACATGTGGATCATATCTGTGCGTTGCCTTGCCATATTCTCTACATGCAGTGCACTGAAAAGCAGAACAGAAAAATGAGTATTAGATTTTGCTTTGAATCACTGCAAATATTGGGAGCATTAAGTGCATTGTTGATGGAGACATTCAGCCAGTGCTGGATAGATTACTTACAAATTGTAGTCAATTACTGATTCCAAATTACATGACAAAAATTGTAGTTAGTAGCGTAATCCATTACATTACACATTTAAGGTAATATAATCTGATTACTTTTAGATTACTTTTGACTTAACTCGTTTATCACATTGATATAAATAGGATAATCTTGCACCATATAATGATATAAAAATACAAAGAGAAAGACTATCAATGAATTATAAATAATTTACTGCCATTGTGAGAATAACATGTAATCATGTAATCAATAAAAAAGTAACTGTAGTCTGATTACGAGTATTTTAAAATGTAATATAATCTAATTACAAGTAGTTAATTTTTGGAATCTGATCATGTAATCCAGATTACATGTAATCAGCTACTGCATTAAGTTATTTTATACGTTTGCCTATTTTACTGCATCTTATCTGTGATTGAATACTTTTTTACTAATACTAATTTATCTTATCCAAGATTTCTATCAAACACGAAGTGTAAATCTGATGGGCTACAGCAGGTCTACAACAAGCTAGCAGCGGAAACTGACATTTATCAGTAAACCCTTTCTTTCAGATCACAATAAAGCAGTTGACCTGGAAAAACCAACTCACACAGTGTCTTTACACTGACAAACTACAGCAGCTCTGGCTTATTTTCAGTCTGCTGTGCACGCGAATCAACATTCACATGTGATCCGCTGTTGATCCACTGTCCTCTGTGTAAACACACAGTATATTTGCAGCTTCATATGGGAGACACGCAGTGTAAAAACTGTTCTAGATAGGCAGTTTTAACCATAATATAATTGGCTCATAACGTTCATAATGGCTGCTGAAAACCTAGCTTTGCCATCATATAAATAACTTACTTTTTAAATATTTTATAATAGAAAACATTCATTTTAAATGGTAGTAATATTTTAAAATATTACTATTATTAAAATTTATATTTTTCATTTACTCTATACAGTATATTATTATATATGATGATCTATTATTATTTTTATTCATAAATTGTCCAAAGGCATTAATAATAATAAAAAAACAAAGATATGACATCCAAAGTATGCAAGGTAGTACAACAAGATCTGTTTTATTGAATCCAAAAGGTTTTAATTATATTTTCCTACATATAAAGGTATTTAAACCTTCCAAAGGCCAATACAGCCATTTCATTTGTGATTAAAATATCTTAAAATGTAATAAATGTATATATTTTTTATTCTGGCATGATTTTATAACATCATATATCAACATAGTGAAAAATGGTATTAAAATTATGCGTAGAAGTCGTTGCTTTGTTCTAAGAAAGAATGCCCGGAAAAATAAATTTCATTGATGTCATTCGGAGTAACCAATATAAAGGGACCATTTTGGATCAAGTCACGCGTTCAATATCATGTGACATCATTCAGACACCTGCAAAGGACCACATGGTCATGAAGCAAAGTAACTAACTCTCTCTTAACTATTTGAAAAACTCATGTTTTCACTTGCTCATACGCATGTCCCAAAACATCAGGTCATTTGGTTCAACCGCTATAAAACATGGAAAATGTTGTAATATTTTAAAAACTTGTACTAAATATAAAATGTTTGATTGTTCTTTTGCTAGCTAGATAATTAGCTAGCTAGCTAGATATCATCCTGTTAGCATTTTTTGAAAATATCGTCATTCGGTATAACCAAAAGTGTCATTCGGTAAAACCGAAATTTTGGTTAAAAATGACTTTTTGGTGACAAATTTTGTCCATCTTGTAAAAAATGACAAAAGCAGTGTTAATTGATTATAAAAACCACATAATCTCATTGTTAACATTGTTAAAAAATGTTTTTTTTTTTTTTACACGTTTAAAAAACGTATTCATCAATGATCCAGTGCACCAGTGGTTTTCATAGTTTCATAAACACATGTGAATCAGTGCAAAAGAAATCCAGTTAATATAAGAGAGAGAGATGTAAAGAAGAGCAGCCAATATAGAACTGACTGACATTTCAATTGTAATAGTGTAATGCTTTTAATAGGGTGATGGAGGCAGAACAAGACAGGCGAGTGTTTTATTTTTTTGGACAGAGGTGAGCGCAGGTTCCTGACGGGGAGCCTGATGATTAGAAGCGACGTTCAGCTGCACGCGTGAATGCTGTTAGTGAAGGAATGATTGGGGGAAAAAAGAGAGAAACAGAGAAGAGAGGATATCAGTGCTGTACAGTATGTCAACGTGTAAAATTTAAAAAATAAAAGATACTAAATAAAACAGTAAAGCAGCAATGGGACTAATTAACCCAAAATAAAAAGATGGTCAAAAGCAAAACACATGCAGAAGTTCAGGTAATGGCCACCATATCAAGAAAGAGTGATGGAAAGGATGAGGAGAGATAAAGTGAGACGGGCCACAGGAGAGAGAGAATAAAAACAGAAATATATGAACAGGAAGTGTGAGACAGGCAGCAAGAGAGTGAGACAGAGCAGTGAGAAGACAAAACATACAGCACAATCAGTGGATATCAGTGGTCTGATTCTCAAACGAATGACTCTAACGAGTCGATTCTTTTCAGTGAGCAAACAAAAACATACAACGAAACCAGTGCAGTCCAATTACAGAACAAAATGTCTCTCATGAGTTATTTTATGTGAATCAAATACATCTAGCACGATTAATGTAGTCTGATTCCTGAATGAATGACTCTAACGAATTGGTTCTTTTTAGTGAATCAAACACATACAGCACAACCAGTCCAGTACAAACGATTCCTAAATAAATGACTTCAATGCGTTGGTTCTTTTCAGTGAATTAAAAACACACACACACACACACACTGCAACCAGTGCAGTCCAATTGCAGAACGAAATGACTCAAATATGTAAGTTATTTTATGTGAATCAAATACATCCAGCATGATTAATGTAGCCTGATTCCTAAATGAATTGGTTCTTTTCAGTGAATCAAACACATACAGCACAACCAGTCTTTAAAGACTTTAATGAGTCTTTTTTTTTCTTCAGTGAATTAAAAAATCATAGAGTGAAATCAGTGCAGTCCAATTACAGAACAAAATGACTCAAATGAGTCAGTTATTTTATGTGAATCAAATGCATACAGAACGAATGAATGAATGAATGACTCTAACGAATTGGTTCTTTTCAGTGAATCAAACAAATACAGCACAATCAGTCCAGTACAACCGATTCCCAAACAAATGACTTTAATGTGACAACAAAGGTGATTTGATTTGATCTGATAATGAGTTGGTTCTTTTCAACTCCACAACAACTATATAAATTTATCCAATAACCTTTCAAAAACGTCCAGTTGATTTCTAAAAGTTGTAACTTTTACAAGTCGTGTCCGACTCCGGTTTGAACAATGTAAGGCTGAACACCGTTACTGACAATCCTCATTTTGGCTGCGTGAGATTCTCCAGTTTTGTTGTTGTTGATCAACCGAAGCACGAGCTGTTAAAGCTCCGCCCTCTTCTGGAAAGCGGCCAGGAGCAGCAGCTCATTTGCATTTAAAGGAACACACACAAAAATGGCGTGTTTTTGCTCACACCAAAATAGGGGCAAATTTGACAAGCTATAATAAATGATCTGTGGGGTATTTTGAGCTGAAACTTTACAGACACATTCAGGGGACACCAGAGACTTAAATTACATCTTGTAAAGGGCGCATTATAGGTCCCCTTTAAGGAACCCAGAGACATTAAGAGAAATCGTAACCAGTACTGAAAAAAAAAACTTTACGATTTCCATGACCAAGATAGAAAAAGTGAGACAGGCAATGCAACATACAGGCAGACTGAGAGAGAGAGAGAGACGGATAATGAGAGTCAGACTGTTGAGAGTGACAGAGACAATATTTGAGTGAGACAGGCAGGGCACTGAGAGAATAAAATAGGCATGAGAGAGTGAGACAGACAACAAAGGAGTAAGACAGTGAAACAAGCAGTGAGAGAGTGAGACAGACAGACGGGCCGAACCTCAATACTTGACACTCCGGCTCTGTCAGTGCTGCTCCTGTCATCTGACGCTTTTTTTCTCCGTCTCTCTCTCTCTCTCTCAGATGCTGAGGGATTGTGAAAGGGAAGCACAGAGCGCTATAGTTTTTTAGGAAAAGAAACCCTTGAAACCGCTCCCATCAAAGCACAGAATCCTGACGATTGGAGTCAACGATGTTCTTCAACAGACTCACACTACTGGAGCGCGGCAGAGCACAGCTTGATGAGTCCTGTGCATTGTACTTCCCGCGAGCGAAAAACCCAAACAAGAGCTACACGTTAAAAAATCCAGCAAAAGATTTACTGAAACACACACACGCTCGTGATTCACTACTGCCAGCTACGCCAGGACAACACAAGGTATCGTGAGTGAATTTTAAATAATCGCAGAGCCTGTCGGTACAGAAACAGCCAGGGGCGGCCGATGAACACTATCTTTAATTCCCCGTCTCAAGCTGAGGTAAGCTGTACTCTTTGGAGAGAGAGAGAGAGAGAGAGAGAGAGAGAGAGAGAGAGAGAGAGAGAGAGAAAGAGAAAAATCCACCAATAAAATAGAGGTGTATGCAATTCTGATCATTCACACTGTAGCTCTGACAGCCCCGCGATTCACTCCGCATGTCTATTTTTAGAAGAACTTCGAAAGGCCATGGAGCAGGAGCAACTTAATTGAAGCGTGAGAGGAAAAATAAACTATGCGGTACAATACAAAAACAGAATAAGAACGATAGGGAGGGAGGGAGAAAGAGAAGTCCGCACCGGACCAACACAGCAATATAAAGCCCAACATCACCTGCCTCCTTTTATTTATGAAGACTACGGCTGTCAATTTAATGCATTCATTCTGTGGGATTAATTATTAGGAAACCTGATGCAATTAATCATCCTTCCTTGATGCAGGTAAATTTCATAAGGAATTTTTTGACAACTGGATCATCTCAAGCTTAAAGCATTTTCTTTGTCAAAAAATTGAAGATTTTTTTTTTTTTCTAATGCATTTAATACTTCTACATCTCATTTATTATATTTAATTAGACTTCGAATTTTAAGTTTAGGCATTTTGATTAGTTTAAACTGACTAACAAAAGCGTTTTATATTTTATTACATTTACACCATTTGTCAAAATGTATATATATATATATATATATATATATATATATATATATATATATATACATACACACACACACACACACACACACACACACTGCCCCCCCCCTCAAAAAAAAAGTCACTGTTTGGATTTTAATAGGCAAATACTTAAGAGTCTATAAATGGATCATTATTACAGTGATTTTTATTTTTCTAGCATGTTATATGTTTGGCAATGGTTCTTTTAACCCTAAAAGATGGAGTGTGCAGCTTTTCATTTATTAAACAACCATGTATTAAGATGTATTAAGATGGTCATATTCCAGGATGACAATGTCAAAATTCGTCAGGCTCAAATTGTGAAAGAATTGTTGGGAGGGAGCATGAAGAATCATTTTCACACATGAATTGGCACTGACCTTAACCTCAGTGTAAGTCTTCGGGATGTGCTGGAGGAGACTTTACAGAGTGCTCACCTCTTGCATTGTCAATACAAGATCTTGACCAAAAAATGATGCACCTCTTGAAAATAAATGCTGTGATGTTATTTCCATCAAGAGGTGCATCACTTTTTGGTCAAGATCTCCTCCAGCACATCCCAAAGACTTTCAATGAATTTAAGGTCTGGACTCAATTCATGTGTGAAAATGATTCTTCATGCTCTCTGAACCATTCTCTCAAAATTTTAACCCTGGTGAATCTTGACATTGTCATCCTGGAATATGGCCATGATGTGTCTTCCTACATGGTTGTTTAAGAAATGAAAAGCTACACACTCCATCTTTAAGGGTTAAAAGAACCATTGCCAAACATATAACATGCTAGAAACATAATAATCACTGTAATAATGATCCAATCATAGATTCTTAAGTATTTACCTATTAAAATCCAAACAGCGACATTTTTTTGTCTGGGCAGTATATATATATACATACATATATACATATATACACACACACACTCATAAGTAGTCAGGTAGGGCACAAGTAGACAGACTGCTTTTACATCCTTTTTGGATTGATTCACACACATATTCGTGACCCAACAGGGTCATTCTAATCAAAATAACACCAGACACTTTAAAGAGACCCATTACGGGACGTTAGGAGTGCAATAAATTTCATTGACTTCCTGTCAAGCAAGATTCCACTTCCAAATAGTGAAAGACAGAAAGAAGGGCTTTGTTTAAACCCATATCATCTCCTGTGAGCCACAGTGGTGCTGTGGGGTTTGTGTTTTGTCTTGGTTACTCACCCTCCATAAACAACTAAATGAACCAAAGTGACGTTTGACAGACACACTAATACACACCAGGATTGCTGGCCTGAAAATCATCAAATTCTGACATTGACTGAATGTGCAAACAGGGACAGTCTGCAGTTGCGTAACGCGCTGACATCAGTATTGAACATGTGGATATTCAGCTCTTCCCAAGGCACAGGGGACAGCTGAATTTCAGAGATTATCCTATATGGAAAAATAAATTGCATTATAAAACTGATTGTTCCAGTTGTAAAATGTGATTGGATGAGTCACGTGAGAGGACGTTGTAAAAAACAGAGGATATACACAGACTTGTGAGTGTGCATCAGTTCTATACTGATTCTATACACATGTGGCAAGTTACTTGGTGGAAGAATAGCTTAGTGTGATTTTTATTTTTAATAAATGTATTTATTGGTGGCTTTTAACATAATAGCTGTGCAAGACAGTGATTTTACCATAGTTAAAGAAAGTGTTCACCCAAAAACAGTCAACATTTACTTACTATCATGCTGGTTTGTGCCTCCTCAGACAAATCTATACAGAATAGTCCATAGTCACAGTTGCATCACTGATGTTGCGCACACACTATGGTGGCAGAAAAACAGTGGTAACAAGTTGAGGAAAGCTGAGTAAGGAAAAAAAATATCTTGTTGTGCCTTTGGATGTCAGAATCGGAGTGCAAAAAACATATGGACTTCATTTTTATAGACTACCGTCATCAAAGATGCTCTTTGATGCTAAATGCAGACGTTTATGGCTGCAAGCCATTAAACGGACAATTCTGATTTCACTTCTCAGAATTGTGAGATGTAAGAAAAATAGTCAGAATTGTGAGAGATAAACACACAACTGCCTTTTTATTATTCCATGGCTTCTATAGACTGCTACTACAGAACTGTCACGACAGGTAGGCTCCGCCCACAAAACACCCCATCACTGTTTACAAACACCAAAATGGTCTATGAGTTACATCAAGTATTTTTTTTTTACTACTTTTTATATTTTTTGGAGTTAGCGTGAATCACCATTCTGCAAAATATTTCAGTTTGGATTAAATAGAAAGGTTTAGAACGACATGAGGGTGATTAAATAATGACAGAAGTTTCATTTTCGGGTGAACCATTCCTTTAAACTGTAATACTCTATTAAGTTCACACCAGCATTAGATCTTTTTTTAATTTTCCATTTGGTCTGAGCATTTCTGAGCAAAACGATTTGTATAAGCCTCCCAAGAATTCTTGCTTTTTTGTTGTTTTTTAATGTTCATGATACAAAATCATGCTGTGCGTTTTCAAAGGACTCACGCGGAAGGGCAAGCATCGGTTATTGGAACACATCAAGACAAAATGAGGTGTGTATTTCGAAATCTCTGCAATTGGCATACCTTATTAATATTTATAAATATCACTGAAATAAATAAATAACATTTTAGATGCAAGAATGCTACGAAATGAAATTGCTTGAGAAAACAAAAAGAAACTCTGCAGACATGTTCCAATGGGCAAATGCAAACTTATAGTTATTTAAGGGAAAGATCTGCAAAAAGCAGTCAAAGAGATCAAACTCTCTCCCCAATGTGAGAATCTGTCATCACCTCCCACTCTCATCAGAACACATTCAGAGACAATGCAAAGAAAACAAACAGACATGCAGATTCTTACATGCTTTAAAGAGACATTCATTTATATTGTAAGTATGATGACATTATATATATATATATATATATATATATATATATATATTATACATACATACATATATATATGCTTTTAATAGCATTGTCATTACGCTTTCTGAATTGTGTATCTTGATATGAGCAAGAGGAAGAGAGGAAACAAAGCATTATTCTCTCTTCTAAATAGCTTAATTGTCACTTCAAGGCAAACATTTGTTCTGCGTTGAGACAAATCTTTCATGAGCGACAACAAAAGAGTCTCGGGCCACTCGAGCCGCCCAACCGGTAGATCCAGCAACATAAAAAAGACCTTTATGCTTTCAGATTCCCAAATTACATTTGATCCCAACTGCCGGTGCAGTGTGTTACACAGCTAATGACTGCAGCAACACATCTTGAAAATGTGTGCCCGATGACAGCCCAAAGTACTCTAAAATGTAAAACTGCTGTAAAATGTCCATGTGCTGTAACATACTCGACCGAGAGTTAGTTCATAGGCCATTTGGTCAAATCACACTGGACGTGGCTGTCTGCTTCAGTTAGTTGAGCAGAAACAACTAATAATACCTATTCACAGTGCTGGGAAATCACTAACTAAAAGCTGTGAACTTCATTTCTATGCACTACATTAACTGCTGTTTTCAAAATAACACTAGCAACAAGCTATATTTTAATATTTTAAGTGGCAGCCGACTCATTTTAGCAAGTTTGTTTGCATGTTTCATTTCAGTGCACCGATTCAAAACAATTGATTCACCAATTCATTTGAATCATAATTCAGCAGTGTTTCTGGAACTGTGGTACTGCGAATCTTTTTTCCATAGCTTCACCACTCACACTTTCTTCTGAATTCTAAATTAAACAAACACTGAAGCCTAAATCTAAAACTTTGTATGCAAGCGGTGCCCTATTATTTTCATAAGCAATCAGACATATTATCTTTGCCTTTTAGTTGTTAAAGCAAGTACAAAACAAGGGTGAGCAACCACCTAGGCCCTGTTTACACCTGGTATTAAAGGGATAGTTCACCCAAAAATGAAAATTATCCCATGATTTACTCACCCTTAACCCATCCTAGGTGTATATGACTATCTTCTTTCAGACAAACACAATCGGAGTTAAATTAAAAAAATATCCTGGCTCTTCCAAGCTTTATAATGGTAGTGAATAACGCTCCTGATTTTGAAGTCCAAAAAAGTGCATCCATCCATCATGAAAGTAATCCATACAACTCCAGGGGGTTAATAGAGGCCTTCTGAAGCAAAGCAATTGGTTTTTGTAAGAAAAATATAAAATCTTGATAAACTACAATAACTAGCTTCCGGCAGAAGGTCTACACAAATCGACTTATGCCAAAAGATTAATCTCTGACCTGACGCATTGATGAACGTGAAAGCACAGAGGATAGAGCAAAACAAAACACTGGTCAGGAATTAGAAGTCTAAAACGAGATTTTTTAAAGAGAAATGTCAGATAATTTCGATATGAGAAGAGGAGCTTGAGTTTGTTGCCCAGCCCTATTTGTTTAAACCATGAGAGAAGTCTAAGCTTACGATACTCCTACATCCTACGTCAGAAGTTACTCTTTTGGCGCAAGTCTACTTGCATTTGCATCTGCCGGAAGCTAAATATGGATATTTTTCTTACACAAAAACCCATCGCTTCACTTCAGAAGGCCTTTATTAACCCCCTGGAGCCGTATGGATTACTTTTATGATGGATGGATGCACTTTTTTGGACTTCAAAATCGCCATTCACTACCATTACACAGCTTGGAAGAGCAAGGATATTTTTTAATATAACTCCGATTGTGTTCGTCTGCAAGAAGACAATCATATACAACTAGGATGTCTTGAGGGTGAGTAAATCATGGGATAATTTAAATTTTTTGGTGAACTATCCCTTTAAGATGCGTTTTGGTCGATTGGATCACAAGCAGACGAGGGAGACACATTCCTGTTTACACCTGGTGTTTTAATCCATCTCTTTTGTCCACTTTCCACCACTTCTGTCCTGATTTCTTCAAGGGGAGGGTCTATGGGTGGGTAAATGTATGGGTTTTTTCAGATCTTTCGATCTAATGTACAAAATAAGCTCACGCAATTTACATATGAACGCGCCTGGAGACAACGGAAAAACATATGGAGAGCATCAGCTTTTGTTTCTGCTCTAATAGCCGTAAGACCACACTGAACGCTGTGATGAGTGTGTGTTAAAAATCAGGAATGGTGAGAGAACATTGTGCTTAGTACATTTTTCATCTTCAAACGAAACTTAGGTCTTCAGCCGACAAAGTTTAAATCCCGTCTGGCACATTCGACCACATGAGCGTTTACACTACGAAAACAATCCGGTCGAATGCTTTTTCGACTACCTCTGGAAGTGCTCGTAAATGGACAAGCTCAAAACGTTTTAGACCCCGTTTACAGCTGTATTTAGCGTCGTCCACTTGTGATCGACTGACCAACACGCATCTTAATACCAGGTGTAAACAAGGCCCTGGCAACCACACATAACACCTGTAGCATCACCACCCACTGAAAAAAAATAAAAATAAAATCCAGTTTAAAAGGTTTTGTCCCCTTATATACTGTTGTTTCAATATTATCTACTTTTAGTCAGGTTATTCTTTAGGTAGCTTGGATGCATTTACAGTCAAAATGCAACCACAGGTCATTTGGATGAAATATTACAAATGTTTTTTCTTCCATTTTTGGAATAACATGCACAAAAAGTCCTGGAACATGCATTAAAAAGGTGTATTTTGATTTCATGTTGACTTAAAATGATGAGCAGCTTGTCGGTCTGCTAGCTACAGCTTCAAAGTAGCTTTCCCAACACTGCCGCTCTCACACAAACACAGATGAACAGCAAAAGCTCCTCGCTTCCATTCAGCGGTTAATATCTCTATGAGCACAGAAGCTTTTGAGTGCTGTTTAGGCAGGGAGGAGAAAGCTCAGATTAATTGCCTGGGAGATCTCTCCAGCCAAGCCACTGTACCAAAGAATAGCAGCTATTGTGATGTAAAAAGTGAAGAGACGCAGAAAAAACTGTACTCTTCAGTGTATGAAAAGGACCAGCTGGTAGAATATTTGCTGTCATATGAGCAGAGGAGACTTGAATATGACTTGACAGAGTGAGCGAGAGAGATCGAGCGCGTGTGTGCGTCTGAATGAATGTGTGCACGCTATTTAGCCCCACTCTGAGCTCCTAATGCATCCTGGGATATATTATGTGGTACATTTTGAAGGCTGTGTAATTAAATGAACACATGAACAGAGGAAGATGGGCATTATGAAGTGAACCGTAGCTCTCTGCGGTGGTAAAGGGGAGGTGAGAGAGAAAAACAGAGCTTTATTTTAAGAGCACGTCTGCTTTCCCACAGGCCTCGCTCTCGGCCTGCAGCTGGGCACCGATGGCACAAACCACATGAGCTCCTGTGGCTGAAAAGAGGTGATGGACATAAAGAGAGAAATGGTGAGAAATATACAGATAAGAAAGATTGGGAGAAGTGCTAGCAAAGCCAAGGTCATGGGTCCCAGGGAACACATATACTGATAAAATATATACAGAGCCTTGAATACACTGCAAGTCCCTCTGGATAGAAGCGTCTGCCAAATGCATACACTTAAATACTAATGCAAACAGTGATAAGGCAGAGATTGTAATATAAAGAAAGGCAACAATCTAGAGACCATACAAAAATAACACTGCCCATTGTGTATTTCTGACAAAAACAAGCATTTTCTTGATCTGGCAAACTTTATTCAACTTGCTTAGATTTATTCACCGGAAAATGGGCAATGGGCATTTTTGAGGAAGAACTAAACACTAGATTTGCAAAGTCAGTGTGATCAAATCAAAATAAATATTTTAAAAGTAAAAATCGGAAATACCACTAATGGAACATCAAGCACTAACTAATTAATTAAATAAATAAAGGCACATTAAATCACTAAATACATACATATTTGGTCACTTTACATGTCAATCAGATGGTCTTTTCCTGTCTAAGGGGCCGTTTACGTGACAACGTTTTCAACTAAAAACGGAAAACTTTTTATGCGTTTTGGCCGTTCATTTATATGACAATGGCGTTTTGGGGGCCTGAAAATGAAAAAGTTTTTAAAGGGAAAGTTCACCCAAAAATTAAAATGATTCCATGATTTACTCACCTTCAAGCCATCCTAGGTGTATATGACTATCTTCTTTCAGATGAAGACAATTGGAGATATATTTAAAAATATCCTTAGTCCTCCAAGGATTATAATGGTTGTGAATGGGGGCCCAAATTCTGAAGACAAAAGAAATGCATCAATCCATAAAAAAATGAATCCATACAACTCCAGGAGGTTAATAAAGGCCTTCTGAAGTGAATTGATGCGTTTGTGTAAGACAAATATCCTTATTTAAAACTTTATAAAGTAAAATAACGAGCTTCCAGTGAGCTTCTGGTGCGACAGCCATACGCATTCAACGTGCGTCCAAAAAGCGTTAACTTCCGCAACGTAGTACACAATGCCATGACGTAGAATGCTACATCGCGGAAGTTAACGCTTTTTGGACGTACGTCGAATGCGTATGGCTGTTGTGCCAGAAGCTCATTTTGCTTTATAAAGTTTTAAATAAGGATATTTGTCTTACACAAACACATCAATTCGCTTCAGAAGGCCTTTATTAACCTCCTGGAGTGGTATGGATTCATTTTTTTTTTTATGGATGGATGCATTTTTTTGTCTTCAGAATTTGGGCTACCATTCACAACCATTATAATCCTTGGAGGACTAAGGATATTTTTAAATATCTCCCCAATTGTCTTCATCTGAAAGAAGATAGTTATATACACCTAGGATGGCTTGAGGGTGAGTAAATCATGGAACAATTTTCATTTTTGGGTGAACTATCCCTTTAAAAAGGGATTCAAAGTTCAAGTTTTTTTAAAACGATACCGTTATCGTCTCTAAGCTACAAAAACGTGAATTTGTGAAAACGGCGACATCATGCAAATGCATATTACGTGTTCAGTCTATAAGCGTGTAGTGTTTTTTTAAAAGTGACATCGCCAACTACTGGCCTGGCAGCATAATACAGAGTTTTTAGTCGTTTTGACAACGTTGTCGTCTTTGCCCGAAAAAAGCAAAGGAAAAACTTTTCTGTTTTTAGTACATCATTGTTGTATAAACATACCCTTAGTGAGGCAGTTGTGGCCTAATGGTTAGAGAGTCTGACTTGTAACCTAAAGGTTGTGGGTTCGAGTCTCAGTACCTATCTGGAGTGGATGAACAGTGCTCTCTTCCACTCTCATTACCCACAACTAATGTGCCCTTGAGCAAGGCACCTAACCCCCAATCGCTCCCCGGGCGCTGCAGCAAAAAAATTGCTGCCCACTGCTCCAGGTGCGTGTTCTCACTGCTGTGTGCACTTGGATGGGTGAAATTCAGAGAATGGGGCACATTACATCACTTTCACTTTAGTCAGAACTAGTCAAACGTCTGGCCCGAGTCCACTTCAAAAGGAAAATGACTGTTACAATTTGTATAAAAATCAAAATAGCCTAAATTTGCAAAAGTGAACTGCTAATGACGCTGTAAAATTTGTTTGACCTTTGCATCTAGTGTTGTTCTCTGTGTTACATTTTGTAAGTAAAACCTAAAGGATCAAAAAACATGAGATAAACATAAAGCAACAAACTGTGACCCAAATAAAACAATGTGGGAAAAGACAAAACAATCAAACCAACTGTGAATACACTCTAAACAACTCTGTACCATTTCCTCAATGGCCTACCAGACTTTAGCTGGTCCAAAACTGTGCACAATTACAGCAGATAGCAGGTAGAAGGGGAATATGTCCAGAAAAACAGAAGAAAAGCCACATCATATCTCAACGAAATCCAAAAAGACAGAGCCTGCCGCAGAGCAGTGTATTTGTCAGATAGCAGCTTGAGCACATCCTCATACAAATTGGGTGTAGCCACATCCATGCAAACAGTCTGCCCCAATCTCATGTCAAATCTCATGGGGTTGCAATGAATCAAACCCACAGTACCTCTTCAGAAAAATACGAGATCAGCCGTAACGCGCGAGGGGGCAAAAATCCCATTACAAAGGTCGGAAACATCACTCTTGCCTGGCGTCCATACATTTATAGGCCAAATGGTTCCTTTCTGAAATTAAAATCAGTCGCTTTGAATCATGAATCACATTCTGTTCAGCCCACTTAATATTCACTCTAGAATGCAAATTAGTCTTTTTTTTCCCCACAAGGTCTCAAACCAATAATTCACAGGAAAAACTAACTAATTCAGTAGTGGGGCAGTAAGTCTGGGAGTGGTGTGACGGCCCTGTGTGAACTTAGAAATAAACTAATCACCAGCTAGTAGACTTACAAGCTGAAACAATGTTCATGTGCTTTCTGCTCTCAGTTCTATTTAGGATTGAGGATTTGACTTGGTTTGGCATGACTTGGGCTCTGTCCCAAATGGCACGCTAAGCACTTGTGGCCAAATCCTCAATCCTAAATAGAACTGAGAGCAGAGAGCACATGAATATTGTTTCAGCTTGTAAATCTAAGCACTTGTGGCCTTCCTCCGACTCCACACTCTAATGACGTAATGCTTTGAATGTCGGGTAGAAGTCTGCATCAAGGGAGCATAGTGGCCAAGTTAGTAAGCATTTTTCTGAAACCTAAAATGACACATGGGACACCATATGGTCTCATGCTCTTCACGGGGACGTGAACGTGGCGGCCATTGTAAGTCTGCAAGACCGCAAGTGTACATGAAGTGTTCCATTTGGGACAGGGCCTTACCAATGAATCAAATGGATGGATGGATGGATGGATGGATGGATGGATGGATGGAATAGACAGATGGATGGATGGATGGATGGATGGAACGATAAATTCAACAATGGATAGACAGATGGATGGATGGATGGATGGATGGAACGATAAATTCAACAATGGATAGACGGATGGATGGATGGATGGATGGATGGATGGATGGATGGATGGACGGACAAATACAGAAGATGGATGGATGGATGGAAGGATAAATACAACAATGGATGGATAGACGGATGGATGGATGGATGGATGGATGGATGGAACGATAAATACAACAATGGATGGATGGATGGACGGATGGACTGTACAGACAAATACAGAAGATGGATGGATGGATGGATGGTTGGAATGATAAACAACAATGGATGGATGGATGGATGGATGGATGGATGGATGGATGGATGGACGGTACAGACAGACAAATACAGAAGATGGATGGATGGATGGAACGATAAATACAACAATGGATAGACAGACAGATGGATGGATGGATGGATGGATGGATAAATACAACAATGGATAGACAGACGGATGGATGGATGGATGGATGGATGGATGGAATGATAAATACAACAATGGATAGACAGACGGATGGATGGATGGATGGATGGATGGATGGATGGACGGTACAGACAGACAAATACAGAAGATGGATGGATGGATGGAACGATAAATACAACAATGGATAGACAGACAGATGGATGGATGGATGGATGGATAAATACAACAATGGATAGACAGACGGATGGATGGATGGATGGATGGATGGATGGATGGAATGATAAATACAACAATGGATAGACAGACGGATGGATGGATGGATGGATGGATGGAATGATAAATACAACAATGGATAGACAGACGGATGGATGGATGGATGGATGGAATGATAAATACAGCAATGGATAGACAGACGGATGGATGAATGGATGGATGGATGGATGGATGGAATGATAAATACAACAATAGATAGACAGACAGACGGATGGATGGATGGATGGAACGATAAATACAACAATGGATAGACAGACGGATGGATGGATGGATGGAATGATAAATACAACAATGGATAGACAGACGGATGGATGGATGGATAAATACAACAATGGATAGACAGACGGATGGATGGATGGATGGATGGATGGATGGATGGAACGATAAATACAACAATGGATAGACAGATAGATGGATGGATGGATGGATGGAACGATAAATACAGCAATGGATAGACAGACGGATGGATGGATGGATGGATGGATGGAATGATAAATACAACAATGGATAGACAGACGGATGGATGGATGGATGGATGGATGGATGGATGGATGGATGGAATGATAAATACAACAATGGATAGACAGACGGATGGATGGATGGATGGATGGATGGATGGATGGAATGATAAATACAACAATGGATAGACAGACGGATGGATGGATGGATGGAATGATAAATACAGCAATGGATAGACAGACGGATGGATGGATGGATGGATGGATGATGGAATGATAAATACAGCAATGGATAGACAGACGGATGGATGGATGGATGGAATGATAAATACAACAACAGATAGACAGACAGACGGATGGATGGATGGATGGATGGATGGATGGATGGATGGACTGATAATTCAGTAAATTCCTCTTCCTGTCATTCCAATTTCACTGACACTTCATAGCAGGTTTTAAATCTCGTATCATGGTGTCAAACCTTCAGTCACACCTGTACATCTTTCTTTCTGGAAAGTGGCTGGATTTCAATAGATGAAACTCAGCATTTTGTCCTCAGATCCTAGTAAATATTTATGAAGGCAGAAAACACCAGTGATAATGTATAAGCATAACAAATGTGTGGAGGGTCTGATTTCAAAGTCTTCCAAACTATGTTGTCTGCCTCTTCTGTCAATTTTGCGGTTGAAAGGATAATTGATGTCCCGACGGTATTGCGTGCTCATAAATAAAAGAAGACAAAGGCTGAAATGGTATTAAATATGGCTCGAAGTGAATATGAAATCAATGCTAATAGAGGCTAGAAACTCTGGACTCTACAGTGGCCTTTCAACCTTCTCTTCCCCCACAAACACTTCCCAGCATGCAGAGCAGCCTGAACGACATGTCACCTCCGCAAGGGCACTGGCGGCGATCTAGGCGAGAGTCAAATTCATCATGCACAGCAACATTTAAAAATAAAAAGCTGTTAAATGGGGGAAACTTTACACCTTTTATGAGGAACTGATTTATCGTGTGAAGCGTTTGCTGGCGCTCCCTGTTGTGACGGTAGTCCCACGACCCAGAATGCCGGTGGTCTTTGAGCGTTTACGTGTTTCAGCGCTCTTTCGCACCGGCGCCTGAAGCAGGCCACATTTGATAGCAAACGATAAATTACCCAACTGTAAAAGCTCAGTCGCAGGAGACGGGTGTAAAATACAGACGCCAAAGCTCTCTCTCTCTCAAGCCTCTTGAGGTTTTATTCAGTCCAGTGGAAAATTTGTCAAAGAGCGAGCTATTTTTATGAGGTCTAATGGATCGTCGGTGAGAACACATTTAACATGAGGTGGTGATATGAACGAAAACAATGTCACCTATTTTACCAGACTGAAATGTGCCTGAATTGTTACTGAATCAAACCGTTTCACCACAAAGCTCAATCAAATGACCTTACTGTAAATAATACAAATGTGACGTCGTGTAAAAAATGTTTGAAATGTTTAATAGATCAAACTGATCAAAAGTTTTCTATTGTCTGATCTCCTGTTCAGCTGTACACAGCAAAAAAAAAAAATAATAATAATAATTTTCAGTATTTCAGTATTTTTGTCTCGCTTTTCCGTAAAATTCATAAAACATTCTCGAAAAAAAAAGAAATAATATTAGGCAATTTTTTTATTTCAAGACAATATATATTACATATTTCTTATTTGCAATTTTTGTTAGCATATATCTAGTAAAAATTTGTGGGCTTTATGTTTTAAAGTTTATGGGGGAAAATTGGCAAATAATTTATTGAGGATATATTCTCTCAAAACATATTATAATCTTACATCAATTTAGCTCAAATAAATGTAAGGCTTGTTTTTCGGAGAAAATATATTATATATTTATTATTTGCTATTTTTTTTAGCATAAATGTTGTAAAATTAGTGGGCTTTCTATTTTAAACAATGAAATACCAAAAATACCAAATAATTAATTTATTGAAGATACATTCACTCAAAACAAATAGTATTATCTTACAAAAAAATAAATAAATAAATAAATAATAATAATAATAATAATAATAAAAAAATAGTAAATTTAAGGCTTGTTTTCAGAAAATATATATTATTTCACTGGCAATTATGTTATAAATTTTTTTTACTATAAATCTTGAAAAAATTTGAAAGATACAACGGGTAAAACTGATATAAGAGATATAAAAATAAAACTTCAAAAAAGTATGTGTGTATATACAGTATATATACACACACACATATAACATATATATATACATACACACACACACATATATATTATATAATAATGTACATATAGTGTGTGTATATATATATATATATATATAATATTTATTAATAAATAATATATACATATATGTATGTATGTATGTATATATGTGTGTATGTGTATATATATATATATATATATATATATATATATATATATATATACACACACACACACACACTTTTTTTAAGTAAGTATTTTTCTGATTGCATTAGCAATTTCAGCATAAATCTAACAAAAAATAGTTGCTTTCGCGCTTAGAATAATTGGGAAAATTGTAAATGAATGAAGTAATTTAAAATATATTCTCTGAAAACACCTTTTCACTTCCAAATAAAAGTATCTTGTTTTACTGGAAACTGATTAGGAACAGATTTATTGCAGTGTGTGCCCTGTACTGATAAAATCTGCTGAAATTTCATACTCCGAGTCTTTACCTCGGACAAGGTTACAGTGTTTTTGAAGGGTGTGCGCTCTAGCGTCTCCATCAGGCTATTCCCCAACAATCTGCCAACCCGGTTCCTCGCTCGCTCGCCACAGTCCACCTCTGCAGCTCTCAGACCTCCTGGAGCATGACGCCGTGCGTTAGACGAAGAATCCCACAGAGATGCTGGTGCTTTCCGTAAACCGGCCCCTGCCCAATCTTATTTCCCGGCCTGTACGTCTGACACCTGTAGAAACCCTCTTTATTACTCTGAATGCCGGGGACAAATGTGGAGCTCATTCACACTTCATTCCTTTGGGCGTCCACTTATTGACCGTGAAAAGCGTGACCGTATTCTCGCTGCCCTTCAACAATAGAGCTTCAGTCGCTGTTACAATTACAATTACAGCCATCAGAGGACGAGGAGGAGGTCTGCCCAAAGCCTCCTCCATCCCACACTGAGAATGTGAATTTATGTGTTAGTATGCGAGGAAAAAAATCATACTGCACTGAGCTCAGGGTGCAATAAAGACAGAAGGGAATGACTTTAGTGGGACAAGCCACCGTTATATAAAGATGCGAAATAAAGAGAGAGAGAAAGTGCATGTGAATTATACAGATGAACTGATTCTTCTGAGTTGAACACAAAGGAGGTTCTAGAAAGCAGCTTGTGAGTAATCCCTGATGCCAACTCTATTTCAGTTTTACTCTGCTTTACTGGCATGACAAAGCTGTAGGGAGAGTAGAGAAAGACATGTCGCCCCCTTAAAGGGATAGTTCACCCAAAAATGAAAAGCTTGTCAGCATTTACTCACCCTCGAGTTGTTCCAAACCTGTGTGGGTGATTTCAAAACACTGCTTCATGAAGCTTTACTAATCTTTTGTTTCAAATCAGAGATTCGGAGCGCCAAAGTCACGTGATTTCAGTACACGAGGCTTCGTTACGTGATAAGTATTTCAAAATTTCAATGGTTCACCACTGGGGGGTGTGACTTTGGCAGTTTGATACGTGCTCTGAACCACTGATTCGAAACAAACGATTCGTAAAGCTTCGAAGCTTCATGAAGCAGTGTTTTGAAATCGCCCATCACTAGACATTGTCATAAAGTTGTTATTTTGTTTTTTTGGCGCACACAAAGTATTCTCGTCACTTCATAACATTAAGGCCGAACCACTGTAGTCACATGAACTGTTTTAAATACATCTTTAGTGGCTTTCTGGGCATTGAAAGTGTTAATTATCTTGCTGGCAATGCAGGCCTCACTGAGCCATTAGATTTTATCAAAAATATCTTAACTATCCACTAGATAGTGCGCACAGACTTTGAAGGGCTCGCACGCTCAACTGTGCACGAGATGGAGCGGGACAAGGAAAATGAAGTAAGACCTATACCCACAGCTTAAGACAACTTTTATTTTCTCTCACACACAGCACAGAGAAACACATTTCTAATAACGCGACCAAACTGCCTGTCAAGTGATAGACGAAACTGACAATTATTTTATCTTTTTTAAACAAATGAAAGGCAATGTGGATAAACATTCACAGCCACGATGTACAGAACACCACACAAAGATATAGAAGAAAATGAATAAAAACATTTTGGATCAATAAACCTTAAAATATATATAAATAACTGCAGAAAGGCCACACTGCAGATAGATATGCATTTCACATGTCGACAAATCAAATAAAATCTGCTAAATTGCCTGTGCGAGCAAGCTTTAAATCTACAGCGCAACATCAATGCACCAAAAAACAATCAAAAATTAATTTACAGAATTGAATTAGAACAGAATATACCGTTCTAATAAATAAAAATAGCCTAATTAAAAAAATGAAATAGTCATAATCAAGTCACAACTGCAAAATGCCTAAAGTGCAGGGGAACATATATTCAAAACACAAGCCACAAATAGTTAAATTAGATAACCCAGAGTGATCAATAAATAAATTAAAATTAAAGAAATTATTAAAATAACGAAAGTATAGCCAGAATCATCAACTTTGTCTTTTTAACTGCAGAGACTAAACTGGACTGGCAGTCTTTTTAGCTAAACATTCACAGCATCCAAAAATCAAATTAGAACCGACTGAAATGTTTTGAAATCACTTGTACCCTACCTGATTGAGAGAGAGAGAAATCCAGTCTTTCACACGCTCTGTCTGTGTCCGTTTGAGTCTTTTCAAATAGCGCGCTATAGTCATACAGCTCATTAACGTTGGCCGGCAGAAGAGCGCCGCAGTGTTTGTCGTTGAGCGATAGGACATGAGCTGTTGGCACAACTTGCATCATACATTTTTTGGATCATCATATTTCAAAGTGCATCCAATTCTACACTTTAGATTTTCTTATCCCAGACATTGTTAAAGATTTAATCCCTGCTGCCAAGACGCTCCTCTGTCGGTCACGGATCATGGAAGTGAAACTTAACTCTGTCACAGGGGTGGTTGGATTTATTCACGCACATTAAAAATATTTATTAAAAGCTTCTTTCTTTTCACATTTTTATTTACAGCATTAACATAATAGGCTGTATATTAATTTATTGGGAGAGAACCGGTACATCTATGTGAAATCAGATATTGAGCACCCCCATATCTCTTCTCATAACACCTCTGCGGAGATTCGACTGTGAGATTGGTAGTCGAATCAGGCTCCTCCTATCGAAGCTTCGAATCGTCGACTATTCAGGGTCACCCCTAATATATATATATATATATATATATATATATATATATATACACACACACATATACATACATACACACACACACACACACACACATATACATATATATATATATACACATTCATACATACACACACACACATATACATATATATATATATATCGTTATCATGAAATAAAATTACTTATATGGTGATAGAAGATTTTGCTCATATCGCCCACCCCCCCAAATATAATACTGTGTCTTGTTTATATTTGTAAAATAAAAGCATTTTATTTCACTTTATAAATTAAATTAACAGTTACCAGAGACGCTGTCTAGCATGCTTGACACATTTGCTCTGGTGTGAATCACTGCGGACGGCTTGAGCACGTCACAGACACTGAAAGGCGTTTATTCTCAGCCGCACTATGCATTACTCTAAAACACAGATATCAAAACGTCAAAGACAATATTGGCTGAACCAGATGTTCAGTCGTTCAAATGCTGGAGATGGACCAAACAAACATGTTTTCTACAGTTTACATTTTAGAGCCTCAAGATATAGATGATTTTTTTGAATAGAAAATTGCATTTAAACACAAAAAAAGTATTTTTACACTACATCGAATAAACAAGAGATGTACAAGATCCTTGAGTTAACCTTGATTATTAGATAAATTCATCAAACTCCAGTGAAGAATTGTAATTCAATTTACTGGACAAATACGTACAGTAATTAGTTACTGTAAATTAATATTCCAAACAAGAACAACTGATGTGTAGGTGAAAACACTGTGCATTTATATAGATAATTGATTTAATCAAATGTCAAAACCAAACATACGCCACACTGACATCCATTTAGCAGACGCCAAAGCAAATTTATGTGTATTTAATGACTAGCACTGTGTTTTTATAACTAAACTGACTCCAATAAATTAAAAATAAAATCAAATAATTGCATAGTTTGTATATAGTTGTATATAGTTCATATTATGTAATATAGTTAATTTTTGTTGTATTTGTTCATTATTTGATCCGCTCCTGTCTGCTGTTGCTGTTGTATGAACATGAAAATTAGAGATTAGAAAATATGGTTGTCAATCCCAAATACGGTCTGTGTGAACGTACACTCTTAGGAAAAACAAAGGTTCAAAGGGGTTCTATATAGAACCCTAGGGTTCTTGACTCAATTTTAAAGAACGCTTTATGACAAAAATATTCTATATAAGGAGAAATGTCTTGAATATTTGCATTATACTGTCATGTTTAATGGGTTATTTCAATTTTTCTAGTGATAAAATATGTTTATGAGCTGTTTAATTAATAAAATCCCATTAAATAAAAAATGAATTAAAACAAAATGAATTAATTAAAACTAAATCCATAAAATGATGCCATGATGGGAACCCTTAAAAGGTTCCATATATGAAGCACCTGACAGAACCCTTTAAAGTTCTGTACAGAACGTTTTCTTCTAAATGTGTAGTTAACTAGACTATAAAAAACAAAATAAATTTACTGTGATCCAGACTGCCTTCAGTCTCTTGTTAATTTGGAAATTACATTTCACATAGAGCCAAATAAATCCGCAAAAATCTCCAAACGTTAAGGTCAAGGAGAATATTGATCAAACCATGCTAATCTCCACTTGACTTCACCGGAAAGTAAAGCAAGGCGCAGTAAAAGAATCAGTCGTTCGTGTTGTTTTCCTCTCCACCTCAGCTCATACAAATGAAATCTGAAGTCAGAGTGCCATTGTGTCTCTCCTGAAAATGAGACAAGTAAATGTTGCGAGTAAATGTTTTGAGCTGTCGGCACTTCTTTATCAGACCAAAACATCAAATTAAGCGAAGAGCGGGATGAGAGATAAAGCAAGCGCTAGAAATAACGGCAGCACTGAAAGGACTGATTGAAAATGGAAATATGAGGATGTGAGGTATGGGCAGCAGTGTTTCAAGCACATTTTCATAATTGATCGGGCATGAAGTGCGCCGCTGAACCAGAAATCAGAGGTCATTAGTCAAGGCTTTGGGAAAGGCCAAGGCTTTCAAAAAGGCTGAAATGGTACTGGGAATTTATTATGTGATTTTTTATTATTATTCTTCTTTGCTGACATCATTCTGCCTCATGTACACACTTCAGAAATCACTAACACAACGCAAACAACACAGACTAATCTGCCAATGAGTATGATGGTGCAGTCTTTCTACACCAGCGATAAATCACAGCAGCCATATACATACATAAATTATGAATAGTCCACCTTCATACCATATTAAAAAGGCCACATGGAGACAGACTTTCTGGACAAAGGATAAACAAATGCAACAGCAGCCACTCGACATTACGCATCCGAGAAGCTAAAACCATCAAATCAATTCATTTTATTTTACGAGGCGCCAAGAAGTATGCTAAAAGCACTTGTGGCAGACATTCAGTCTCACTTCAGAGTCCACACTCTCCCTCTGTCTCGCGCTGTCCTTCTGTCTGTCGTTCACTCACTCGCTTTCTTTCCTGCAAAGCCACACCCACATCCTGACACTTGCATCGTGGGTAAGGCTGGAAGGTACTGCTAAAAAAATTACTATATGTGTAAGTCATTTCACAGTAAAAAATAAAAAAAATAAAAAATTACACCAGGAAATTATGTTCATTTATATGCATCAATAGTAAATAATTGCCATGCATCCAAACATGTCATATATTTACATAAAATATATCATAATTAAAGGTTTGGTGTGATTAATAATGTGACTATATAATAAAAAGTTTTGTATATATACACATATATAAACATACACACACACATACATATGTATACATACACACACACCTTTTTTTTTAAATATTAACTAAATATTACATCAAATAATTGCCATGCATCCAAATATTTCATATATTTATACACAATATATCATAATAAAAGTTTTGTGTGAGTATATAATAATTTGTGACTATATAATAAAAAGTTTTGCATTTCAGTCATGTACAGACAGCGCTTGAGTACTGAAAGGAGCTGGTACTCAGTTTTTACTTTAGTATTGTTTTGCGGAAGTATCCATACACGTTACCCTCTCTTGCTGCCTGTCAGGTATGTGGCCTAAAACCTTCATTCAGAAAATTCAACCGAGGACAGTTGGCTTTTCATAACATGCCAAAACACATCGTGTACCACAATGCCAGAGATCCTTCGCATCACACCGCACAACAACAGAGTTTCTTTGTGATGTTCGCTCACAAAAACACAAGGGCAAGCCGAGCACAAGAGTATGCACGATCATGACATCACAGATTCATCCTTGACAACAGAAGTGGGGTCACGAGGGACCCATGGAGAACGGGTTCGCCACGGAAGAAGGTGGAGTACACGAGGAGAGGCCCTGCAGCGTCCCACAAGACAAGGTGTTCCTCCTGAACTCTCCGTAACCTCGCGCTCCCCTGCCTCCTGGCGGCCCCACTGGACACCAGTTTCCAGACATGGCATGCACCAAATTAATTCCTCTGGTACTACATCAGCGGTGGAGGGAAAATAACATAATCATCCACCTGCCCCATATCCAGGCAACCAGAACACGAAAGTGTGCCAAGCCAGTTTGGTTGACAGATTGCACGTTACAATACATTGTTCATGGCTAATCACCTAGACGGCTGATACATGCACAAATAGTCTCCGAAATTATCCGAATCATGCGTTCACTTCATTCCAGTCCTGAGAATAGAAGAGTTCAGTTAGAAGATTGAGGACAGGGAAGATCTCTTTCTGTCTCTCTACTAGTGATAGACGGATATATCAGCTGATATTTGGTCATTTTGAGAAAATTGGCCGAGATAATGGTGACATTTGGCAAATTAACAGAAGGGTTAACTCTCCCTTGTGACACTTCTAGAATCAACCATAGCCTTGTCAATGGATATATACACCTTGTCAAAATAATTTTGTGAAGTGAATAAATAGAATAATTTGTTCACTTTAAAGTGAAGAGTGTAAGAGAATTACAAAAAATAATGCTTTTCTTTTCACCTTTTGAATGAGCAAACAATATTTACTCAATTCATATTCAGTATTTCATTTAAGTATTTGCAGTTGTTTGTGCAATTCCGTTACACACTTGACATTTTAAATGAATACAATTATACATTTGCTCAATTCATATTCAGTTTTTAATTCATTTTATAAAACGGTTAGTTCCTGTCCTGTCCTGTGTGTTTTATTCACGATAAAACACGGCTATGACCGCTTCACCCAACGGTTCTGTGTATCAATACACAACACCCTTAGCAACCACTCTTAGCAACGTAAACTGTTTGTTCTCAATTTATATTGTTCATTGAAGCTTACTGTATTATGTAGAAGAGTATTGTGAGAAAGAGACTGAGTGAGCGAGTTTATTACCTGCATTCAGATTTAGCATTTTCCTTCAGGTCAGTCCTATGTTCATAATAAAAAATCTGTTTAAATGTCCGCTGCAACATCTTGTCCTTTTAACAGTTAAGGGATTTTCCCGTGACTGACAGCGCTAGTCAAAGCATTTGTCAGTTGCGTCTTGTTCCATGTTCACTACAATTCAGTCTTTTCAATATAAAAGTCTTCGCTACTGACTGACACACTCATAAAGACAGTCTTTGCCGCCATCTAATGGTGTAATAATGTAACTTCTGTTGCTGTTCACGGTCAGGGACTATTTTTTCTGGTGGAAGGAAGGCTTTTAGTAAAAGTTTACTTCATGAAAGTTGCATTGATACATATTTTTGGCTTTAATATTTGTATTGTGTGGTAACCGTTTTATAAAAGCCTAACAATGCCCTTCAGCCGTGACTTATTCACGATACAGCACAGCCTCTCGTACCTTATTGCTTACAAATATTTTCACATTCTTGTGCAATTGCATTATATGCTTCACATTTTTAAATTAAAACATTACACAATATTTACTCAAATCATGTTCAATATTTAATTGTATAAATATTTAACATATCTTGCACAATTCAGTTATACACTTCATTTTTTATGGAATAAATTACAAAATATTTAATTCATATTCAATATTTAATTTAAATATTTGCAAATTTTGTGCAATTCCATTATACTCTTCACATTTTAAATTAACATATTAAACAATATTTACTCAATTCATATTCAATATTTAATTTAAATATTTGCACATTTCTGTGCAATTCCATTATACGCTTCACATTTTAAATGAACACATTATATTTATTCAATTCATATTTGATATTTAATTTTTAAAGGGGTCATATAATGCCACTTTAACAAGATGTAAAATAAGTCTCTGATGTCCCCAGAGTGTGTATGCGAAGTTTCAGCTCAAAATACCCCACAGATAATTTTTTATAGCATGTTAAATTTGTCACTTTTTGAGGGTGAGCAAAAACCCTCAGTTTTTGTGTGTGTCCCTTTAAATTCAAATGAGCTGCTGCTCCCAAGAAGAGGGCGGAGTTTCAAGAGCTTGTGTTTTACAGTCTATGGCTAGCAGCTCCGATTACCTCAAGTTGTTTATTTTAACCATTTTTTATTACTTTTCTGGACCTCAAAAGGTGCAATGACGTTGCTGCCTATGTGTGGTTCAGATACCCTCAGATTTTATAAAAAATATCTTAATTTGTGTTCTGAAGATGAACGAAGGTGTGGAACGACATGAGGGTGAGTAATTAATGACAGAAATTTCATTTTTGGGTGAACTAACCCTTTAAATACTATGCACAGTACAGTATGTTAATTTTCTGCATATTATAAAGCACCCAAATGATTCACTACATTTGCAAAAATGAGCAGTATACAACAGACCATAGAATACTGTGTCCCACAATGCAATGCACTTGAAATGACCCTCCATTTCCAATGTGATTGATGAATCAGAATGAATCAGAAGAACAAATAAATCAGTACTAATGTTTGCTGGATTGTAAATAATAATATTGGCTGTTGAAATATCTGCATCAGTTGAGCACCATTCATCCTCTTAAAAAGTGTCAAAGCCTAACACTACAAATGTGCCAGGAATCTGTGCCTTTCCCCTCCCTCACTCAAGGATTTGACTTCCAGGAATGCTGCTAGCGTGTTACTGACATAATTCCACTCATGCTCCTGCAATTCAACATAAAAATACAAACTGTAAGCAGTTTAAGAGAGAAAGGTGTTTTCCCGTAAACCAGCTTTGAAAGTCATTTTACTCTTAAGCCTCTTTAGAAACAGCATTTGATGCTGAGGGGAGAACATTTTGGTTGATATTAGGAGAGAAACTCTCCTGCGGAAGCTAGGAAGTGCCCGTTGTGCCATTTGAGGACACCAGAACAGCCTTTTGTTAGAGTAAATGTTGCTACATTTAAATTTCGTTTACATGTTAAATGTTTAGTTTGATCACAGTTGTTCACCAATATCTTTCCAATGTCCAACTTTATCCAAGAGCAGTGGTTTTCAACTGGTTTTTCTTCAGGATCCAGACACTGGATATGTTTTACCATATAAATATAAATAAAAATGTCCTTCTAATGAAATGTATTTTAATTACCATAAACCGCATAGAAGGATTTGTGCGAAAATTCAGGTAAGTTTAACTGATCGAAAGGTCTTTCGAGCAAAATTATGTAGTTGAATGCATTTTATTATCTGCATTTAGTACTAATTTTCTCCTGCTGTCTGGGATGCATCATAAATAACCTTTGACCTATTTTTTGTTCAAGATCCACCAGAACCTGCTAATATATCTATATAAACATTCACAAAAGTTTGGGGTCTGTAAGATTTTATGAAAAAGTCTATTATTCTCACCAAGGCTGCATTTATTTGATGCAAATAAACAGTAATAATTATTGAAATATTATTACAATTTAAAATAACTGTTTTCTATTTTAGTATATTATAAAATGTAATTTATTCCTGTGATCAAAGCTGAATTTTCAGCATCATTACTCCAGTCTTCAGTGTCACATGATCCTTCAGAAATCATTCTAATATGCTGATTTGCTGCTCAAGAAACATTTCTGATTATTATCAATGTTGAAAACAGTTGTGCTGCCTAATATTTATGTGGAAACCGTGATACATTATTTTCGGGATTCTTTGATGAATTGAAGAACATTGATCTGAAATAGAAATCTTTTGTAACATTATAAATGTCTTTATTGTCACTTTTGATCAATTTAATGCATCCTTGCTGAACAAGTATTAATTTCTTCGTAAAATCGTAGCAAATGAGAAATGCACATAATAACCGAAATGAAATTAGCATATATTCTACACAATATTTACTAAAAATGCATGATCAGGATGCTCCATCAGAAAGAGAAGCTTTCCAACAGATTTTATGACACAATTAGGAACTGAAAACTTGTTATTGTGCCTGCTGGCTAACCATTTTTATAATCTCAAAATGGCAAAATATCTTTCTCTTGCTTCTTTTCACCCTTCCTATGCACATTGTATAGTAATAGCTTGGCGGAAGCAATATAATACCACAGAACTAACACCAGCCATGTGACATTTAATGTAAATGTCAAGATATTCCTGTTTGTATGTGTGTCATACTGGAAACATCATTCTATCCATCACAATAGGTCAAAGTTGCTCAAGATCCTAATAAAGCTATTACCTACCTAGAAGGTAATGACATAATGTAATAAAGACATTTGTTTAGTTACTTGCATTATAGGTCTTTATTTCACTGTCCATAGAAACAAACACAACACAGCACAGCATTGTCTGCATTTAATTTATGACTTCTTACATGATTTACATCTGCTCTGAAAATAGAAAGACGTGTTAAAATGCTTCTCCACCATCTGACTCTCATGTCAATGTTTTTTGTATTTCCTTAGTCACCTGTACTATATTAAAAAAAAAAAAAAAAAATCCATTAAAGCGTTAATAAACCAAAAGACCAAAACAAAATGCTATATTTACACACTCAAGAAGCCCATTTTAAGCGCTCGTAACAGCGCTGTCCTTGAGGGAGGATATTTTTCCGTCTGCCTGTATTGTAGTTTCGACCCCAGCAATCGTAAATCTGCGTAAAGGCCGCCTGTTCATTGGGGACTGCAGACAAATGTGTCTGTGCTGCACTCATGTTCTTGGACTTGCTGAAAATTAGGTCAGAAAAAAACCCAATAAACAAGTCATTTTATTGGGGCTGTCCTCATTAAAATGTCTCACTCTTGACCAAGTTAGTTAAAGGTTTTGTGGGGGCGGAGTTTACAGCTTATTGCTCAGCAGAATGCCCTTGCAGCCACCGTAGAAATCACATCTCATCAACATGCCAAACATGAGTTTTTGACTTGAGACTGAGAGGTTTATAATGTTACAAACTGTAGACAATTATAATGGTTTCTATTACAAATAAACACTTTTTTGAACTTTCTATACATCAAAAAAATCCAGGAAAAAAGGTATCACAAAATATTAAGCAACAAAACTGTTTTCAACATTGGTAATAATAAATATTTCTTAAGCAGAAAATCAGCATATTAGAATGATTTCTGAAGGATCATGTGACACTGAAGACTGGAGTAATGATGCTGAAAATTCAGCTTTGACATCACAGGAATAAATTACATATTAAAATTAGTGCTGTCAAATCAATTAATCGTGAATAAATCAAATCTAACATAAAAGTTTGTAAATGTATAGAGTATGTGTGTATATGTATATGTACATACAGTGCTAGGTAGTAACTGATTACATGTAATCTGGATTATGTAATCAGATTCCAAAATTAAGTACCTGTAATTACATTATATTACATTTTAAAATACTCATAATCAGACTACAGTTACTTTTCTATTGATTACATGATTACATGTTATTCTCACGATGGCATTAAATTATTCATAATACATTGATTCTACCTCTTTGTTATGTTTTAAAATTTTTCTTTCTATAAAACTCTACTGCTTATATACATTCTGAAGGTCTTCCATGTTTGTGGAATTGCACACACATTAATTTTAAATTTTTATGATTTTTTTTTTACGTAATAGCTTTTCATTAAACTCTGGGAAACCCTGACATAATGTAATATTTAATGCACTTCATGTTGTTGTTATAAAAAAAAAAGGATATATTTTCTTTCTCTTTGTATTTAATGGTACATTCAATATGGTACAAGATTATCATATTCAAATCAATGTGATAAATGAGTTAGGTCAAAAGTAATCTAAAAAGTAATCAAAAAGTAGTCAGAGTACATTACCTAAAATGAGTAATCTAGATTACATAACTACAATTTTTTGTCATGTAATTTGGAACCAGTAACTAACCACATTTTGTAAGTAATCTACCTAGCATTGTGCACATATATATATATATATGTGCACAATGCTATTTTTCCCGATGTGATCCGTCAGCTCCAGTCCACTAATTTGGAGTGGTTAAGGCCCGGGTATACTTCATTTCCCACGTTCCCCTCCGTCTCGCGCACAGTTGAGCGCGCAAGTCTTTCTAAGATACTCCTTTGCCCCCCTGAGCGCGCGAGCCATTCAAAGATACTCCTTTGCCCCCTGAGCGCACGAGCCTTTCAAAGATACTCCTTTGCCCATGAGCACGCGAGCCTTTCAAAGATACTCCTTTGCCCCCAGAGTGCGCAAGCCTTTCAAAAATACTCCTTTGCCCATGAGCGCGAGCCTTTCAAAGATGCTCCTTTGCCCCCAGAGCGCGCAAGACTTTCAAAGATACTCCTTTGCCCATGAGCGCGCGAGCCTTTCAAAGATTCTCCTTTGCCCCCAGAGCGCGCAGGCCTTTCAAAGATACTCCTTTGCCCATGAGCGCGCGAGCCTTTCAAAGATGCTCCTTTGCCCCCAGAGCGCGCAAGACTTTCAAAGATACTCCTTTGCCCATGAGCGCGCAAGCCTTTCAAAGATTCTCCTTTGCCCCCAGAGCGTGCGGGCCTTTCAAAGATACTCCTTTGCCCATGAGCGCGCAAGCCTTTCAAAGATTCTCCTTTGCCCCCAGAGCGCGCGGGCCTTTCAAAGATACTCCTTTGCCCATGAGCACGCGAGCCTTTCAAAGATTCTCCTTTGCCCCCAGAGCGCGCGGGCCTTTCAAAGATACTCCTTTGCCTTTGCCCATGAGCGCGGAAAGACGTGTTCGGCGCATACACACGTCCATGGTCATAAAAATTCGGCTGCGCGGCCACTGTTCAGAGAGTCAAAGCTAATCCACAGTCTAGTAAACGTTTCTTGCTTGCACCGACTGAAAACACACGAGAAACACCATGTGACAGGAGAGACTCGGACATTGCAGTACTGAACACTGAACGGTCCATGCATGTGGATTTGGATAAAACAGTTAATCGATTTGATGCCGTGCCCGAACGCCGTTTATCCCTTCACAGTGGCATATAGCGGACGGGCATGCAGGGCTATTAAATTATTTTTCCTATTATCATGCTACTTTTATTATTAAATTAATATTGCAATTCATTTGCCCCGCGATATCATAGCACATCACCGCATAACTGATGCGCTGCGAGGATAATAAAATATTAGTTAGATAGCTTACTCCTCATTTAAAGAACAACTTGTTTAACACGAAATACTTCTCGATTCACAAAAAATACTATTTTTTTTCTCACTATGGGCTTATTAAGAAAATAAATTACATTCATCTCTCATCATCTCTAAGAGAATATGCGCCGTTATTGCAGCGTCAGATGCCAAAAGCTCAGTCCGTTTTTACTTTCAGTTTCTGTAGTGAATAGGCCTAATTGACTGTTTGAGACTTCTTCACCCGCATAACTCTCACGCAAAGTTTACACATTGTTTGTGTGATATCAACTGGCTCGCCTTCATGGTTTAAAATGGAAATATTTTCAATATTGCGACGTGGCATTTTTTCTTTATCACCAGTTGCTCGCAAAATGATGGAAAAATCGTCCACGTCATTTCCCGTGATAATAAAATTAAGTGAATTATTAAATAAATGAGTAAATAAACAACAAGCAAACTTAAACTTGTTTGCTTAAAATTTCTGCGAATAATTTGCTGATGCAGGTACAAAAAAACGTTTTGTACCTGCAAAAAAAAAAAAAAAAAAAAAAAAAAAAATTCTTGCCCCCCCACCTCGAGAGTCAAATGTCGCCCATGTATATAGTTGGTCTGACAGCACTTCTTAAAATATAATCAAATAGAAAACAGCATTTTAAATTGTAATAATATTTCACAATATTACTCTTTTTACAGTATTTTTGATCAAATAAACGCAGCCTTTGAGAGCAAAAGAGACTTCTTTCAAAAAAAAAACAAAAAAAAATCTTATACTGCCCCTAAACTTTTGAATGGTAATGTACATTGTGATTTTGTTCCCTTATATTTTCAATTGAATGGCTAAAATTTCTGATTTTCAACTAAAATCTATTTTTTTATCTCTTTTTATTTCCTTATTTAGATAAAGGGTTTGTGGAGGCGGAGCTTAAAGCTTATTGGTCAGCACAATGCCCTTCCAACCACTTAGCAACCACCCTAGAAACCACATATCAACACGCCAAACACCTTAGCAACACCCTGGGAAAAAACATCCTAGCATTGTGGCTGCATTTTGCACAGACAAAAACACATTTTCTTCAGAAACTGTAAAAATGCAGTTTATTTACACTTTTTCACAGGAAAATACAACTGAATTGAATCGACAAAAATGGGCACAAAAATGAATCAGAAAAAATTCCTAGCCACTAAATGCAATCAAAACCTCTCAAAACTCAAAAACTTAAGTCAAAACGTGAAACCCTGAGAGCCGAATCGGGCGTCACTTTCTGCAGATGTCCTGACGTTTGATAGTTTACTCATTGTGATTATCTACACCACGGGACACGCGAGAACTATGGGCGCCTCTTAATGCACTGCGTGTCGAAACCCTTTCAGGCTGTCCGGCGGCTCTGATCTAACTGAGGCTATAAACAGCTACCTCACTGAGAGTGTTTTAAAGTAAAGACAGGTCCCAGCAGTGGTAAGGCTTTCTGCGGGGCCATTAAAAAATGATGTGGCCCGTACGGTTCAGTGCCCGTGTCCTGCCACACTCTCGGGTCAGCCAGAGTGCACCGCGCATGCAAGTTATTGGACCGGTTCACGCCAGAGCACGTCACAACACACACGCCACTTGACCTGCTCCCAAACCGTCTCGAAGGACCGCGGTCACGTAACGGTCACACAGCAGTCACTGAAGGAAGCTAAAGACAACCAATAATGAGCGGCAATGGAGTATCAATTAGAAATTTGTAATTTACTAGCTGAATATTAATAAATGATTTAATACTGAACAGACAATACTGATGCCAGCATTCAGGAGTTTTTATAAAGCAAAATAAAGCATTCATTCAGACGTGACCTTCAATGTGAAATCAATAAATAAAAAATGGCTGTGTGAACATGGCTGTGGAAAGTCACTTTAAGTGCACTACTTTCAGCTGCTACATACTGTACACAACTAGTGCTAAAAACATTGATTTTTTTGTAAATCTGTTTATTCAGATTCATTTCAATGAATTACTTTAGAAAAACTGAGCAAAGACTGAAATTAATCAATGAATTATGTTCAAAAGGTAGTATTTTACATGTTTTTTTCTTGTAGCTAAATATTTAGCGTGTTTGCTAAGGCTAGCATTTTAATTACTACAATTAAATTTCACCTCTTTTGAATTTGGCCAGTAAAAAAACACCTACTAATCAACAAGAACACCTCAGCAACACACTAAAAAGCACTTCGAAACAACTTAACAGTCACATGACAACATCCTAGCATCGTGGTGGCTACGTTTTCACAAGCTAGCATCACTTGTGCCTAGTTCTAGTGAAATACTGCTGTTTACAACATGTTAAATGATGTTTATGATTTCCAGTCTAACAGTTTTAATCCTAAAACATTCTCAGAAAAGATTTGTTTAAGAAATGAATGCTTTTAATCAACAAGGATGCATTAAATTGATCAAAAGTGACAGTAAAGACATTTATAATGTTATAACAGATTCTACTTCAAACAAATGCTGTTCTTTTGAACTTTCTATTAATCAAAGAATCCTGTGAATAATGCATTACGATTTCCACATAAATATTAAACAGCACAACGGTTTTCAACACTGATAATAATCAGAAATGTTTCTTGAGCAGCAAATCAGCATATTAGAATGATTTTTGAAGGATCATGTGACACTGAAGACTGGAGTAATGATGCTGAAAATTCAGCTTTGCATCACAGGAAGAAATTATATTTTAACACATATTAAAATAGAAAACAGTTCTTTTAAATTGAAATAATATTTCACAATATTACTCTTTTTACAGCATTTTTGATCAAATAAATGCAGCCTTTGTAAGCAGAAGAAACTTTTGAAAAACATTTAAAAAGTCTTACCGACCCCAAAATTTTTGAACTTGACGTTTTCCCCTCATACTTTTATTTTAATGGCTACAATTCTGATTGTGACATTCTGCAGTCAAATATTGTTAATGTAATGTAAAAAAAATAAAAATTCCCATTTCATTCCTCTCGTAGCACAGCAGTTTCATCCTCACATAATAAAAATCTATTTTTTTAATGTCTTTTTAACTTCTTATTTAGTCATTCAAGCTGGAAAATAAACCCCTTCAGGACAATACAAGATCCCTCTCCATCACATCAGGGTCAGACTTCTTAAAATTAGATTTTAAACATCAAATGCTGCAAGTCATAATAAAGTTTCTCTTCTTTTACTTGCATTTGGTGCTTTTGACCTCATTTACAAGTGCTTTGTGAATCAGTTCGACCAGATTATTAAAAAGAACCAGTTAAAAAGAACAATTTGCTTGTGAATCGGACATCACTCACATAAATGTGTCCTTGCAGCGGCGGCCACCTCTCTCTCTCTCTCTCTCTCTCTCTCTCTCTCTCAGAGTGACTACAAACTCATTTCTGTCAGGTCACCATCTCCCCCTGTGATGACCCCTCCCACAGTGACCCTGAGGGTGTAACCACGGAAACCGGCCGCACAGAGACCTGTCACTCATCCTTAGAAAAATAAGATGATTCAAACAAACACCACCATAAAGCACAGGTCACATGTTGACGAATACCCAAACATTGTTTTTTCGCTTACAATCATCATGGCTGTTTTTATTAATTCTGTGAAGCTATCTGGAACCAAGCTATCAACCACTTAAAACATAGATATAAGCTGCATTTTAAGTCATCAACATCACATGTACTTTTTGCAAATCACAAAGAGCTCGGAGACGAAAGTCATCTACCATTTTTTTTTTTTTTAATGTTAATACAGTACTTAAAATTCATTCAAGACCAAAAAGTATAGATAAAAAAATAGTTCAAAATAATTAATAATGGACTATTCTAGCAAATATTTGTGTGTGTCATATACATTAGTGGCCAAAAGCGATGTCCGGAGGGGATATTTGTTTATAATGCTTCATGAAGCTTCGAAGCTTTATGAATCTTTTATTTCGAATCAGTGGTTCGGAGTGCGTATCAAACTGCCAAAGTCACGCCCCCCAGTGGTGAACCATTGAAATTTCGAAACACTTATGACGTAACGAAGCCTCGTTTACTGAAATCACGTGACTTTGGCAGTTTGATACGCGCTCCGAACCACTGATTCGAAACAAAAGATTCGTAAAGCTTCGAAGCTTCATGAATCAGTGTTCTGAAATCGCCCATCACTAGATATTGTTGAATAAAGCTGTTATTTTGTTTTTTTTGGCGCACAAAAAGTATTCTCATCGCTTCATAACATTAAGGTTGAACCACTGTAGTCACATGAACTGTTTTAAATATGTTTTTAGTAGCTTTCTGGGCATCTGAATGTGTTAATTATCTTGCTGGCAATGGAGGCCTCACTGAGCCATCGGATTTTATCAAAAATATCTTAATTTGTGTTCCGAAGATGAACGAAGGTCTTATGGGTGTGGAACGACATGAGGGTGAGTAATTAATGACAGAATTTTCATTTTTAGGTGAACTATCCCTTTAAGTCAAGCACTAAACTATTTTATTTAGAAGAAAAATCCTTATCCTTTATCATTATTCAGTAAATCACAAACAAAAGTCATGGGGCCTTCAAATATTGTTGTGGAAAATTGGGGGCGTTAGAATCAAAAAGGTTGAGAACCACTGTTTTAGAGGGGTTTTGGTCACTTTTTCAGCTGAGACCAGCTCAAACCAGACAAACCAGACCAGCAAATTAGTTTAGGCTATTTTTATAGTAGGGGTGTAGCGAACTATGTGAGACAACTCTCCAAGTTTAAAGACTCATCAAAAAGGTCACGAAAATGTATCTTTTTAAAATATAAAGAATAGTTGTTTGCTAAGTAATGATACATATGTACTGAAAATAAATGCATTTTCATGTTTTAAGGACGAAATATAAACCTACAGTGCATGAATCACTTACAATATATGCATATACAACGTATATCTGCCTTTGCGTTTATATTGCCGTCCACAAACATGCAAACGCTGCACATTCTGATAAATGATAAAAGCAAAGCGTGCAGTAAGAACACATTACACTCTCATTACAAAAACAAATACACTGCTTATGTGTGTGAGAGAGAGTCTGGGATTTATGTTGTTCCTGTGTGGGGGTTACAGGGGAATACATTCCCTCTCATTTGACTTCTCACTGGTACTTGAGCTTGCAGTGCCTCAAGGTTACACACACACACACACACACACACTGAGACTATGTAGATAAATGACTCTAGTGTGCTAGAGTTTGATCCAAATGAAGCAATGATGTAGCTCAGTGGCCCGTGCCCTACATCTCAGTATGCGTGTGTGTGTTTGTGTGTAGCTACAGTAGCTGTGAGCTCACCAGCAAATGCCAAAGCTTCTACTTTATTAGACAGAACTGCCCTGGGCTGAAACTGAATAGCCCTAATGACAAAATATAAGGCGCGATACAGCCAGCAGGCCCTAATTGAATCGTTTGTCTCGCAGTTTCTGAAATTATTGCTATGGAGACACTTAGCTGCACTTTCCTGACCATATGAAAGCATTTAAAGATTTTAAAACAAATTCTGTTGTAGTCTGCAACAAAAAATGGAACTGTGTGTTTGGCTGTTGGTGCAAAGGTTATTTTACAACATTGTATCAAATGTAAATTTCTGTAACCATCGATATCAGAGGTTGGCAACCTTTTTGACATGAAGTGACACTTATTTGTCTTGGTTATATAATATAATATACACTACCGGTAAGTGTGTATGCATTAAATTGATCAAAAGTGACATTAAAGACATGTTACAAAAGATTTCAAATAAGTGCTGCTCAAATTTGAGCTTTCTATACTGAAAAAAAAATGCATTATGGTTTCCAAAAAAATATTAAGCAGCGCAACGGTTTTCAACATAATAAGAAAAGTTTCTTGAGCAGCAAATCAGCATATTAGAATGATTTCTGAAGGATCATGTGACACTGAAGACTGGAGTAATGATGCTGAAAATTCAGCTTTACATCACAGGAATAAATTATATTATAAAAAATATTAAAATATAAAACAGTTATTTTATAATATAATATAATAGATCCTCATTTCACACACAAAAAGGTGAGCCAATCATAAGAGGTCATTCACATGTACAAAAACAAGGTACATTAACATATGACAGTCTTGATTTACATATCAACCCCTATTCATTATGCAGCAACCTGGTACATCTGACAAACGACAGTGCGCAGAGGTTAACCAATCATATTTCCATACAGTCTACAGAGGTCTTAAAGGTACAGCAGCAAAATCAGCATGGGACATCAGCATCATTTTAAGGGTCAAATGAACTTCAGGGTAGGATTACAGATGCAGATTATGCATTCACATGTAGCATATGACAGACATGCAGAAATGAAGGAGGGTCCTGTGACACCTCCACTTCACAAACGCATCGCTCAATAACACAACACATCATTTCTCCTGACTCTGCAGCTGCAGTACTTTATGTTTGTGTGGGTCGTATTGATGTTTGCTTTATTGCTTAAAACATCCCACGCTCATTCTGTCTCATGTTCTCTTTATTCTATATGTGGTACAGTATTTGGGTGAATCTCACAAATCCTGTCAAGAATATGTCTGGATCATATTTCATCCCAAGCAAAAAAAGAAAAAACATTATTAAAAATGTTATTTATGCATATAACTTACACACACACACACACACATACACATATATATATATATATATATATATATATATATACACACACACATACACATACAGGTGCCGGTCATATAATTAGAATATCATCAAAAAGTTGATTTATTTCACTAATTCCATTCAAAAAGTGAAACTTGTATATTATATTCATTCATTACACACAGACTGATATATTTCAAATGTTTATTTCTTTTAATTTTGATGATTATAACTGACAACTAAGGAAAATCCCAAATTCAGTATCTCAGAAAATTAGAATATTACTTAAGACCAATACAAAGAAAAGATTTTTAGAAATCTTGGCCAACTGAAAAGTATGAACATGAAAAGTATGAGCATGTACAGCACTCAATACTTAGTTGGGGCTCCTTTTGCCTGAATTACTGCAGCAATGCGCGTGGCATGGAGTCGATCAGTCTGTGGCACTGCTCAGGTGTTATAAGAGCCCAGGTTGCTCTGATAGTGGCCTTCAGCTCTTCTGCATTGTTGGGTCTGGCATATCGCATCTTCCTCTTCACAATAACCCATAGATTTTCTATGGGGTTAAGGTCAGGCGAGTTTGCTGGCCAATTAAGAACAGGGATACCATGGTCCTTAAACCAGGTATACTGGTAGCTTTGGCACTGTGTGCAGGTGCCAAGTCCTGTTGGAAAATGAAATCTGCATCTCCATAAAGTTGGTCAGCAGCAGGAAGCATGAAGTGCTCTAAAACTTCCTGGTATACGGCTGCGTTGACCTTGGACCTCAGAAAACACAGTGGACCAACACCAGCAGATGACATGGCACCCCAAACCATCACTGACTGTGGAAACTTTACACTGGACCTCAAGCAACGTGGATTGTGTGCCTCTCCTCTCTTCCTCCAGACTCTGGGACCCTGATTTCCAAAGGAAATGAAAAATTTACTTTCATCAGAG